>JAIPRN010001908.1:0-37517 GCA_025469175.1 Geopemphigus sp. TES_GeoC_2020 | reverse complement strand
TTATATATATATGTATATAACTCGGTCATTTTCGAAATCTTATTCAAATTTTACACACCCGTATATTATTTTAAGTATAACGTAGGTGTGCGTGTGTGTGTATGTATATAAAATTATTGTAAAATGTATCGTAAAAATCAAATTGATAGGGAAAAGACGTGTTCCGGAAGTATTTTTGTTCCGACATCATCAGTTGTCGAAGCCACCATCATCCGTAGTCCGGTCTTTTAGTTCGAAATACTATATTCTTTGTTATTTTATATTTCTCTATCTCTGTTTTCTCTTTCTTTCTCTATATATATATATATCCGTTTCTCTATATACGGTGGTCAGACTTCTCTGGAAAAAACTAATTTTCCGGATGAATGCGTCGAGAAAATATTATAATAAAATATAAATATTTGCATTTAGAATGATTTACATCTTATATCTTTAGGTATACAACATATCTTATCTTGTTAAAGTAAAGCGCGTATACGTTTGTTTAGACGTTTTTATCAAGGAAACAGACCCTGAAACATTTTAACTGAAACGGGGTTGAATACACCGTTTATGATGTTGCGATGAAGTCTTGACATTTATAAAAATCCTCTACGATGGTGTGTTTTTGTTTTTCTCTGTGTACACTTTACCGTATTGGTGCAAGTGGGAAATTAGGTCTAGTAGGTTCTTTATTTTATAAATCTTTCGGTTTATTACAAAAGTATTCTTAAATGAAATGTAAAATGTCTTGAAATAACAAAAAGCCGATAAATTGTTGGTACATCCGATTTTGACAAACGGAATTTCTTTTTTTTTGAGAATTCCAAAATGTCAAACAAATTGATTCGTTTAGAGATTCTCATCTTATAGACGATAATACACACGAACGTTGTTTTTTTTATTTTTGAAAATGTCAATTTTTTCCCGTATTTTTCAGTTTTAACAATTAAAACAAATTTAAGTTATAATAGTCAAGGGGACGCACCAGTTTTTCGAAAAGTCATATTTTTGGTTTATTGAAAATCATTTTATCACAGACAAATGATGTGATTTATATTTTAATTTTTAATGCAATATTTATACGTATTGTATTCTAACAGTATACAAAATAAATATCATAGCTCATAATATTTTAAAAATAATAAACTTTTTTAAATTTCCAATGTTATATGAAATCGTTGTTATTTAGTGAACATTTGATATTTGTTTCTTAAAATGCATAAACGATTTAATTATGAAGGAGTGGCTAATTTGTTACAAACTCAACGACATATTTCCCTTAAATATATTTGAAAATGCATAAAACGCGCGCATTAATAAATCAATTTTATCATACAATTTCGTTACGTCATTTAAATTCGAAATTCGTAAACAAAATTGATTTTAACGCAGTTTCGTAATGTGTACGAATCTCTAATATTCTAACATTCTAATCGTAACAAAAATTATTGTTTTATACATATTCTCAAAGTATTAGCGCAGTTTGAGATATCAAAGTACTACCGATATGAATCGATTTCCATAACACTCCCCACTCATTATCTATATTTATATTTGAGAATTCACAATAATATAATTGGTATAAATCGACTTGATTCACAGCGGAGCTTTAAATTTATTTTGATTATCTACGAGAACCGTTTTTCAGTGATGATATCCCAGTGACGGAAATGGCGTTCAAACAGTAAAATAAAAATAACGATTCGGTGTATTCTACGTATTTTACCAGGAAGTGATAATACGCTTTTAGATTTATTACGGCGAATAGAACGTATTTATTGTTTTTTATAAAAAAACTATGACCGTTCGTCTTTCTCGTCCCGACGTAAAACTTTGGTTAGTCACCGATTCTTCTTGCGTTATAAACGTTGACGATTTTCACGTAAGAATTTACAGTCACCTGTAAATCTTGTAAGTAAAACGTGAAATCTCTAATGATATATTTAAATCACTCGTTCCTGGTAGTTTTACCACGCCGAGTGCGGTTTTGCAAGTTCCTAGAAACCATAATGATGTACGTCTGGATGAAATAAATTCTTATGTGATCCGTGAAATTTGAAAACTGGAACGTCTACTGATGTCCTCCTCTCCCCCCCCCGTGGTAATAATTTCAACAAATTTAACGACTAAAGTTCCGGATCGAACGAATACATTCACCCTTTTGTGTATTATCTACGTACTTTTGCGACGTTGCCGTGTTCCTTTACATTTTTCCCCTAGTTATCTATTGTCAGAGTCGGCGACCAATATCAGACCGTTCACACCATACGCGTTACACGGAGTGATTATTTTTTTATCAAGATCAACGCCGTATCTAATAAAAAAATATTTCCGTTTTTTATAGACACGTTTTTTCATTTATCGTTCTATATATAAATTTTAATATATTTACCCGTGTTACGTATTACCGACAACTGTATTGAATTTTGATTTTAAAACGAGACGTGGACCGTCATTTAATATTTCGCGGGTATTTACTTGCGTTGATTTTTAAAATTCTATACATTTCGCACGAGTAATTTCGTTGGAATTGTCAAGTGAAAACGTGATGAATTCCGATAATATTTCGAACACCTCGGATATGTGTTTAATCGGCGTAGATTTAAGGATAAAACGATATCTACGAAATAAAAACGTATAATTTTGTCGAAGATACGACGCGTGTTAACTAATTCGCTTGAACTACGGAAAAAGCGATTTTTACAACGAATTGTTTAATTGCCGTTTATTGATTAACGGAATATTTAAACTAAAAAAAACGAATTTTCGTTCGTTTTCTTTTTTTATTTCTATAAACGAATATCTAAAAATATACGGGTTTCCAAAATGAAATCAACAGTCGAATATTTTCGAAAATACGAGGAACGGGAATATATTTTCGAAATTTGTTTATAAATTATCCGGATATGAGGCAACAAGGAGGGAAAACGTAAAAATTAAATTTACAGTCAATCGCCGACTGGTGACATTAACGGCGTAAAATGTGAACGTCGTTCGGCTCCGGATTCCGTCGAGGGGAAAATATATAACGCAAATTCTACGTAATAATAATAATTCCAAACGACGACTAGCCTCTGACGTCGTATTACTACCGTTATTGTTCCGAGCGCGTTATATTTTTGTAATTCGACTTGATGTACACATTTAATCTATTAAACCGACGGGTGCGAAATTTCGCGAGTTCATTCGCTACGTTTCGCGTTTTCTTTTCAATAAAATAACACCAGAGATACTATTTATTGCCGAAAAAAGCGAACGGTATTTTAATTTTAAAACGGTAATAAAAGCCGTTATTATTGTCATATTTAATATTCAAAAGCGTAATTTAATACACACACATTTATATATATTTATATAATAAATACGGTGGTTTTTTATGACTCGGTTGTTTCAATTATGATATCGGCCTGTACTTTTCTTCGGTTTTAATTAAAAAACCAAATTAATGAATACATTATAATAATTTTGACATAACTTTTAATATCAACCCGAACGGCCAAAACGAAAGTATACACTTAAACCGAAAACGTGAAAATTTCACATGTTCTATAAATGCCCCATTATTACTTTTTTCCGAAATAAACGACACAATTTTCGCCTATTAGTCTTATATATTTCATATATTACGATAGAATATTTACATTTATTATAACGTAGTGATTTTTCGTCGAATATTCCAACGTTACTAACATAAAATCACGCGTTTTTAAAACGGAGTATAGGTATTTTCAAAAAACGACGAAACATTGTACAAACAAACATCGTGGCGTCGTAAACAAAAATAAAGTTCTCCTAACGCGCACATACGTTTCGGTGGAAATCAATTTCCGCGAAAATTGCTCGGGACGAACAATTATTTAGCGTAATTTCAGTTGGATCGACGAACCAGAAAGAATACGTTCCGGATTTTTGGCAAGGCGGGCTATTATACGGCGGGCGATGTTCAAATTTTCCACTCGCGATTAAAAGTCGACGATACGGGTGTATTATCTAAGGCGTGTTGGACGGGAACTTGGTCGTACAAGGACGTGTCGAATTCGTATACGTGCCGGGGATTCGCGACTGAATGTTGCCCGTGACCGTTAGATTTTCGATAAAGGAGTAAAAGTGAACGAATACCACCACCATCAGCGATAGTAGTAGGCGTATTAATGGGTTCCGTAACGTTTCGGGAAAATGCGTACACGAATAATTAAAACGTTCGTTTATTAATCATCGCAACGCCGACAGCATTCTTACGGCACGCGCGTCTCTCGCTTAGTCGTAATTCGTAATATTGAATTCGTCAAACGTGATGTTTAACACGACGCGCAATCGGCGAAACGATAATCATCGTTATTATATTCGCGCGGCGTTTGAAATAATAACCGTTATCCCGTTATTTTGTAAGAGTGACGAGCGAGCAACAATGTAGCGGGAAATTAATACGCCCGCGATTACAGATTTGCGTACCATTCGTTCGTTATGATTAAGCGCCGATTTCATTTTGGTAAAAGAATGTGCCGCGGCCCGCGCGGAAATTTCCCGTTTATACTTCTTTTGTGCGGCCCGCGGCGGATACGGTCCAAAGATAATAATAATAATAATAATAACAACATAATACCGTATAATAAACGCGGTCGCGGTGCGTTTAATACGATATAATCGGCGCGCTCGTAAAACGATATTCGATTAGAGATTTTCGCGGTCCGTATTATTTTCGTCCACGAACCCCGGCCAACGAAATAAACAGTATTATAAAATACTCCTTTCAATAAAACTTTAAAAATTATGTCGTCACTTGGTTTTCGTTATTATTCCGACCGATATTTGCGCGGCGCTCCTTCGCGTTGTTCATTTCGTTTCGTGGGTCGAACGTAACGTGTTCTTGATTTCCGTAGCTACATTTCGTCGGCTCTTACTCTATCCAGTATAATCGTTCATTATTGGATAACGTACCGGGTTTTCATATCGTAGGGAACGAGCGAAAAAACTATGACGTTCTTTCGGCCGTAGGATTGATAGTCGTTCCCTGTGATAATCGCGTCCAGGCAAATCGTGTCTGGGGTAAAAATAAACGCGAACGGATCGAGTCGAAAATAAATACCGACGGAATATTAATTAAAGCCCGATTGGGGAGCGCGGCGCTAATAAATGGTTGTCAACGGAAGTCTGTAAACGTGAAAACGAATGTATACGTATTATTAAACGGAACGCGCGAAATTCACGATTATCGTATACTGTTAAAAAAAAAAACGTCCACCACCGTACGAACCGTTGTAACCAGACACTGTTAATGACACACACTGAAATGTCTCGTATTATGGTTGTGGTGATGGTGATGGTAAGGGGTTACGATAAATTTAAAACCGAAACCTTTAATATTAAATTTCGTACGTTATAATAACGAATTAGAAATGTATTTGTTTTGAGCGTGCTTGCGTATGCAGAATTAAAGAAATAATAATTATTGTATTTCACGGATTCTGAATTTACTTTTTCACGAATAATATATGTATATGTAGAACGTACATCAGGATCGCGAAATACTGTCTTTATTTATATGTCGCGATGAACATTAAACGACGCCGGGCCGTTTAAACGGGATTCATCCGCAATATTTCGCGGCTGACGAAGTGTCGAAAATGTTCCTGATGTCCGTATTTTGGGCCTCTGGTGAAATCGCGAGAATTTAGGGAAGTCTTTTCACCGCAGGGATCACTTGGTCGTTGCGTACAGGCATAGGCGAGCGAGAGTTTACCGGAATTTAATACCATTTTATAGATTCCCGCAATCGTGATAAATTATAGTTTCACTTTTTTCGACAAAAAATTGTGTAACGTTCGTTTCGCCGTTCGATATTATTATTTCTTCGACGTTGGTGTCGTCTAGATAAGTACGATACACGCACTCCAGGCGAACTACTCGGACTGTTTTTATCGTTTCTTTGGTCGTCTTTGGACGCGTGAACACAGACACACGCGCTACAGTTACTGGGTTTTAATTAAAAGACGACGGCGAAAAACAAGTCTTAACCGCCGATTTAATAACCGAGTGTCGTGCTGCGAGTCTATATTAAAAACACGCGACCGCGTGAATTATCGTACTGCGCGGATTTCGATAGGAAACGAACGCGCAGCCGCGGCCCCGGCGCGACGGTCCGAGGAAATTATTAAACGCGCGCGCCGAAACGTTGAACGCGTTAAGTCGTTTTATCGGTTATTTTCGCAATAATTCACGTGTCCTCTCAACGAGCTAATAAACGGCCCACGCGCCGTCGCCCAAAACACTTGAGAATCCGTTCCGTGCATATCGGAACGCGTCGGCCCGAAATTAAATGTAAACCGGTTCGCCTTTTGGTGTGATAATGACAAGAACGCGAATGGTACCGGGCGTAAAACGTTGTTTCGCCGAAAAAATCCACCGACGGGAAAAAAATCGTTAACTTTTAATCAACTCCGATAACGCCGAACTGGTCGTTGCCTACTGGTATAATACGCGATTTCGTGCGCGCCGATACACGAATACTATTTACAATGTCCGTACTAAACGACCGAACAACGATCGCCTCCCCCCCTCAGAGGAGGGGAAGGCGAGAGGGAGGCGTTATTCGATAAATCCGTGTAATATCCGCCACTTACTGTTTGACTACACACGCATAACGGTAGCGGAGTCGCGGACGGACTCCCGGCCGGCGGCGGAGTTTAATCGGATGCACGTTCGGCCTGAACGGAACGCGTGTACCGTAGACACGGAGGGTGGATTACGAAACGTAATTGAACGGCAACGAACCTATAATACGATACGGGCGTACGATATGAATTTTAACGACGACGATCAATCGGCGCCGGGGTCCCGAGAGTACGAGAGGGAATATTTGTTTTTTAAACGGCCCGTCCATACCGTGACGCGTAATTTCGCGTATTCGTTTCGACGAATCGTCCGGTCACGAGAACACGTCTAAACGATGTCGTAACGCGCCCGAATTCGGGTCTCCAATTACTCTATTGGATAAAATGGTCAGCGGTAGGCTGACTGAACAGCTTCGGTTAGGTTTGTATTTGTTATATTCAACGAATGAAAAAGGCGATCGTACGCTTCGCTATCCGTCTCACTTTGACCGAGACATTGTGTCTCACTCCACCTTTGGTGTAGTGTCGGGGGAAAAAGACGTTTCACCTTTTCCCGAAAACGGACGGCGATTTGTGGTCTGTGATTTCTATTCCACGCCAAATACGAACGGAGAAGATGACCGACCGCACATATCCCGACCAACAATCGACGGGGAAGGAACAATCCAAACAACGTCGGTACCCATTTCCACCCGTAGTATTATCGTTTCACGTATTTTCCCAGTTATTTTCTTATAACATACGTATTTCCCTTTCTCTTGTATTCTTAACGATTATTTTTAAACCGTTTTCATCGAATATATATCAATGTTATCGATATACGTATACATTGTTGCTCTCGATCCGTACGTTTCGTTTAAATTTAGTGGCCACGGTGTTCTTTTTACGTGTTAATTCCATTCGGTTATTTTGAAACGTATATTGTCCGGTTATACAAAACGTACGTTTACTTCGAGTTGAACAAATCTCGGGTATTAGTTAGTTGGTTGGTATCCGCAGAGTGAGCCAATTTTAGAACTTTTGGGAACCTCGGATTAGTGAAACCTTTACAACGTTTCGCTGACGAGATCGATATACAATTTATCGGGATACGAACGAACTATGGATTTTCCGTTCGTACGGCTGCTAATACCATACGTAATTTACAGCGTTGCGCAACTTTTTTTAATACGACAATTATATATTATCCGGATAAATAAAAAACGAATAACCGAAATAAGAGTGTCGTGTAATCGACGTTTACGGATACCGTTAATTTTTTATTACGGATTTTCGAACCTATAACGATTGTAAATTTAATATTTTCGCCACGCGGTTATAAATTATATAATATTCTTTATATAAGCAACGACGAGAGGGAAATTTCACTGACCAATTGTTTGGGAACCGTTTGATTCGATAATGTTATTCCGTTTTTCGCATTAGGTAATTGTTAAAACAATATCTATCGTATTACTTTTTTTCATATACGAAATTGATTTATTACTCGCAAAAAAACCGTAAACTACTCGCCGTAATTCTCGTATTAATATACGAAATTACGTTCCGTTCTATTTTCTCTAGCATTTTAATTAAATACCGAACAGTATGTTTGGTCTCCGAACCTTAACATTCATAATTTTCAGTATTTGAACGTTTACACTGGTAGCGTACGCGTAGTAAGGTACACCGAGGCGAAATACGTAAATCGATCCGTATTTGTTTATTCAACGCGCGACTAAAATTATTCGCGTTTTAAAGAAACCGTTTATTGTTTAAGGTATTAGGTTTATTTGCGGTGTCGGTGGGGGATGGTAGGGTGGTAAACACTACTGAAATCGGCACTTAGGACTGCACATTAGCGCGCGAACGTTGGATGGAACGAACGGGGCCCGGAGGCGGCGGTGAGGCCCTTTCACGACACCACCACGTGCCTTAATGGCGGTTCGGAATATAATATATTATGGAAAACCGTTCTTTCCGCACACGATCGCGTTTGATCCAGAACGACGCCGGCGGGATTTGACGGGTCTATGTACGGCTATAATAAATATAATATTAAAACGATATATTATCCTCGAGATTGTATAATTTTTCGGCTCGCGCGACTCTGTCCGCCCTCTTGCTTCCAACCACCGTTAAACGTAGGTCGTAACGGAATGCGTGTAAGCGTATTCGATGAAAGGGCGGTTTGTTTCGCTTCGGCGAATTACTTAAAATTGTAAATCCTTTTGAACGGATATACCTATTAATAACCTCGATATTTTATTATTGGAATATTACCGTTGACGGAAACACCCAAAGGGGAAAAAACGTCGCGTATTGGTTGAAAATGTCGTTTGAAGTCAATTTTGTTTACGCGTTGTTAGTGTTTCAATAATTAAAAATTGTCCTTAATATCTAACTATATAACGATTTTTATCTCTCATTATTATTATGTTATACGGTAATAGTTATTGCCGTTAGTATTCGGTATTTCGTACAAAATAAAAACGTTCGTAAAAAATACTCCTTCAAATTTCATTAGAATTTATAAATATTTATCGATTGTACGTTATATCGGTTCTACGAAATAAGAAGCTACAATTAATAACGCTAGAGCGTGGAATTTTATGTGAAATATTATAAATAAATTCTTCAAAAATGTCCTTAATTCGTCAATAATCTGAAACATATAAATCAAACAAATTATCTGCATATTAATTCGTATTTCGACGTCAAAGATATAAAATCGTGTTTAAGAAAATTTAACTACACGAGAGTACCGATTATTTGTTATCGCGTTTTGATGGTTACTACAAACAAACTGAAATATTTAGGTAAACGCTATGTTTACGTCAAACGAAAATTTGACATAATTTTAGAGCAATCACGAATCGTTTTAGTCGTATTCCGGAAATATTGTGTCGACTTAACGACGTACGTTAACATACGTATTGACAATACAACGGCTCACTGTTCGAATCGAAACGCGTAGCTGTGTCGGGAATTGACTATCCGAAACGCCGTTCGGTCGTCGATTGCCCGAGATTTTCCATCTTATTAATCCGCAAATACGTAAACCAGTCGAATTAGTCTAGCGGCTCGTAAGAACCGTTCCGAAATCGTATAACGTAATAACGAACGAGCGTTTAGAGGAATGTAGTTGGCGACATATCCCGACAATATTAATTACAATACACCGTTTTCCGGGGTTTACAAAGCGAACGAGGTAGAGCACTGTGGCAGGCTTTCCGTACTCGGAAACGAAACACGAATACTCATCCATACGTCGTAACCCGACCCGTTTTATTTATTCGACGCGTTTTAACGACAATAATTGACCGAAGGCGTACTGTTTTATAATCGCTATTTATCCAATTCGCGGTCTCCGCAGCGTACGTTAGCGACACGAAACGGACGGTGGGGGCACGTCGAAGTACCGGCAACGTGTACAACGGATATAGGCCGTGATACGTGTACGAGCAATAGTCGAATATATCGCGACGAAATGCCTTAAAACGTCCACGACGTGACATACATCGTACGTGCCCGTGCACGATAACCGAACACGATTGGAGTGTTGAATTTTTGACGAGGATGCGAAGCATAGGATTAGGTGTGGGTGGGTCAAATGGAGAGAAGCGTCTGGTGTCTTGTGCGATAATAGAATTCCAACGAGGCTGAATAGTAAGAGACCAGCTATGTTGTATGGTGGTGGACAAAAAAATAGAGCAGAGAATGAGGGTAGCCGGGGTAAGAATGCTTAGATAGATGAGTGGGGTGACAAAAGAAGATAGGGATAAGAAATTAATATATAAGAGGAAGTATAGGAATAGCGTCGATTATGGATAAAATGAGGGAGAATAAACTTAGATGGTGTGGTTATGAGGAGAGAAGATTCGGAAGCAGTAAAAACAGTTAAGGGATTGAGCGTGGATGAAAGAAGAAAAAGGGAAAGACCAAAGAAGAAGTGGTTGAACGGGATTGAGTGTGATATGAGGACTGTTGGTGTGTGCGTGAATGATGTGGGACATTGAGTCAAGTGGAAGTTAAGGACCAAGGTGGCTGACCCCAAATAGTTGGGAGAATAAGGCGTGGAGGAAGACGAAGAAGAAAATTCGAGTTAACGCGTGTTTTATCGCAGTGTACGTATTCGGGCGTATTTGTAAGCTCGGAACGAAAAACTATTTACACAATATATATAAGTATATGGAATCGGACTGAAATATCCGAAGAACCGTGCACGCGCTTCCGTACCTTTTCGGAGGCACAATGTCCGCGTACAGAGCGCAAAACTAACCCCTGAAACCAATAATGTAGGTCGTATAAACGGCAGGTGGTCGAATTGCCAATTCCCGGACGCGCACACAATAGCGAAAATCCATTAGTTCATTCACATTCGGAATAATAATAATGCGCGCGTACGTGTATCGTACATACAAATATATAAGTATATACGTATAATATATATTGAAATCAAACGTTGCGAATGTTTCGAATTTGCACTAACGTCGTATTTTCGAAACGGCGGTATTATTCGCAAATACTTTTGACGACCGTTATCTCGTAAAATATGCGTTACATTTTTCGAGATAAAACATTAACGTGTTCGAACATTCCATTTTATTTACTGAAATACAAATTGTTCGCCAAAAAACAAAATTATTGTCGTAAAACGCAATAGAAATGTAATACAATTTGACTACGAATTCAAGCACAAAATTTCGTCTAAAATTAACTCGTTGTTTGGATTTAAAAGTTTATTTCGATTGTCCGGCTAAAAATTTAACATTTCACGACGATGTTTTATTGGACGTATTTCAAACCTACTATAAATTCCGATAAACTTAGAAAATTCCCGTGAAATATAGCCGCGAATAAGTTACGTTTTTAACGAAATATATATTACGTTTACCGGTTATGGAAAAAAGATCTATTAATTTATCTATATCGAAAAGTTGCATTTGAATAAACGTGGCGTTTTTTTTTTTGTTCACGTTTGTACGAACTAATTTCCCATCTGTTACGGTCAGTGGTTAGGTGCCCATTACGTATTGCCGACTCGATTGTCATTATTAAAACTCCCGTCCGACAATTCCACGGGTAATATAAATCACTAAAAAACTAGATCTCTTACACGGTGACCATTCAACAACCGCCATAAAAAAAAACAGACTCCCGTTGGAAAAGAAAGACATGGCTATAATAATACAACGCGCGTTAAAAACAACTCTCTTAAAAAAATTAACGTAAAATAAGGAATAATAAAAAATCCGAACTGCACACGCGTGAACGTACGAACTAAAATCAGTAAAAGTGTGAGTGAAAAAAATACGAACACACGAGTCATACGGCGATGGTAAGCATGGAATAGAAACGCGCCATAGAATATGCAAAAATATGGAAAATTTACTAGAACGGGCGCGCTTTATTCCGTACTTCCGTACCTAACACGTTGTTTCGACGAGACTGAAATTTAACGAAACTAAACGTCCAGCGACCGTGAAAAACTTTAAAATTCTGTAAAATTTCTTTTTCGTCAAAATGATTGATATGATGCTTCTACACCGTGGTGTTTCGAATCTGTTCCATTTGAAATTGACATAAACGAAACTCGATTTATTTGGTTTACGAATCATTATCGATAACAGTTATCGTACAATAAATCGTTTTAAAAAACTGCATCGTGTTTGATTTTGTTCTAAATAAATCAAAGAAAATAGCACTTGGTTACGTCACGAATCTATGAAATAAATGTGTATAAAAAGAGTACGTTTCGAACTCAACAACGATGTGTTTTATAAATATATCGTTTTTATAGTGACCACAAATTTTAGGTCGACACAGAGACTTAAACGCTACGCGGCATTATTCGCCGGGGAAGTTTACTTTCAAATCGATAAACGTATTTTTCATTATTGCCGACCTTACAAAACATTGTCGTTACAAACATTTGCTTTATCCGATTTCCGTCAAATCGGACTTACAAAATGAAAAAAGGAAAATACAAAATGAAAATATTCCATTATATATATATATATATATATATATATACAATATCGTATTACTTTTATAATTTCTACACAAATTTGATATTTTTTGGCTTTTGTTATTTTAACGTTTCCGTACGTTATAAAATGATCTACAATTTCACAATAGTAATCACGTATTATACCTCGGGAATTGTTATCGAAAGACAAGACGATTAGAAATACGAAATGAAACCGAAACGTTCGTTGTATTCGAACGTATCGTAAATGTTGGCATATTTTTTACGATATCACGTTAAACTTATAATTGTGACGAAAATGTCTTATTGATTTTACGTAACGTAAACACGGTTATTTTAATAGCGTTCTATTACGCGTGAGATGTTGTAAAGCGAAGTTTAATAGTTTTCAGAGAATCGTAACGTCTGTTATTGATGTTTAATAACATCATCCGGATCCCTTTAATATTAATTTTTCATAATGGATCGAATTCTATTTTTCCGAAGAATTCAATTTGCGAGTGAACATACCGGACGTTCATTTTAATATTTCTTCAGACATTTTTCAAATGAAAAGGCGCAGAATCGTGTATTTCATCGATTAAAAATTAATCATTAATTTAAAAATTAATTTTTTACAATACAAAAAATTATATTATTAAAATCGTTTATTACATTACGGATAAATAATATATATCTAAATTCAAGTTCAAAGATAACGATTCCGTTTTAATAAATTAAAATATAATTTGTTGTATTTCTCGTACAACGTACACGTTTGAATGTCCGTAGCAGCTAACGTACCTATCAAACGTTCCCGGGAATGACGAATTACGAGAAATTTCGTAAAACGAATTTTTTTAATATTCTTAATTACAACATGTTTTAATAACGTTCGTATGGAAGTATCAGATAGTCCAAAACATAAATTCGATTAATAAATAGACAAACTACATTGAAATATAAATTTCTGGGCGTTACAAGACGTTCAAAAGGAAACGAAGTTAATAGGATCAATTTCTAGTTTATTGCAATTCGTTTTTATCATTCGTAAGATAGACAATAATGCAGTAACTGCGTCGATATTTTGCGTAGGTATACCTGAAATTATTCAATCTAATTCGTTTTCCTAACATGTTTAATGTGTATTTTTTAAGTGAGTAAAAGTATTTTGTCGCCTAAATTCGTTTCAATAAAACGTACACATCTAAATATAAACGCCGAAGTTCTAAAGATCCGAGAGTCCGTTTAGGTTAACAAATGTTTAACGGCAGTTTACGCGATCCGTATTGAAATATAAAACCGTTTATATATATATTTATAATGTAGTTAAACATTCGCGATAAATGCGAAATTCAAAATGTGAAGATTTTGTTCAAACTTTACATGATGTGTATGAGTGTGTATTACACGAGGTTTCTAATATCGACTAAATATATCGTTTGTGTTATTAATTACGTTTTAGAATATTAAATAATCGAAATTCAAATACTTACAAAAAGAAGTATAGACGAAATAAATTGTATTTGAACGGTTTAGGGATATTATTACCGTAAAGTATTTATTATTTTCATTGGTCCGGTACAAAGTGAAATAAAACGCGCTTTCGTCGATTTCGTAGTTACAGACATTTAGAACGCAAGCACTCGAAAACATACCCTATGTATACGTCAGTACGACGATTGAACGAATCAAGAAAGCGAAATTTATGAAAATAAAAATGACCGATGTTTATAAAATAAAAAAATTATATAATACAACCTACGACCAATCTTGGGGTAAATTCAAATGGGAATTTGGATATTCAACATTTGACTTACTATTAAATAAGATTTCATTTCCCGTTTTCTCGACACTTAATTTAAAATGGTTCCGTCTCGTGACGTTCTCGTTGAAGACAAATATACGAATACCGCGTTATGCGCGAATAATAATAATCTACGTATTCTCGTTATGCCAACCATCTGCCGCGTTGGAAGTTCTCGGTATTTCATTAAAGTTTTACGAAATCTAAAACTTCGTCTATCCTATAACACGTTACCTCGTTACCGCCAATGGTTCGGGGCACGCGGGCGTGGAAAAAATAACAAATTCGCGGCGGACGGGGCGGAACGAGTAATTGTGTTTCGGTTCCCCCGTAAGTTTCTCTTGGGTCAAAGACGGGTGCGGTTTTCGCGATACACGGGGACGATATCCCGGGACGGAATCCGTTTCGGTACATCAATCGCGGACGGTCGCAGTGGCGTATGAGCGCGCGATACCGAAACGGTCTTTTACGAAAAATACCTAATAAATTTCTCAGCGGTACGCGATACTGTGGCGGCGAGTTTTACTGTTGTTGTTGTTGTTGTTGTTGTTGCCGCTGCCGCCACCGCCGCCGTTGTTTTTGTAAGCAATTAAAAAAGTTTCCGGAACCCTCCGGTCCGCTGGCACGGGACCGCCACGAACACGAAATGTACGACGACGCGTGCGAACGGCGACGTACGCGAGGGGCCGAAAAGACCGATGGCGTCGCCCGCGGGAAAACGACCGAACCGCGAACGCGTCCGACAACTTCGATACGCAATAATTTATCGGCGACAAAACGATAAATCGAACCGCGTCTCCGCCGCAGACCGCACGCGCGTACGATTTAAGTTGTCGCTGTATTTCCGCGTTACTCTAGCTTATCTCTGCCGCTCGTTCGGTCGCATCTACGGTCGCGCGCCGTCCGTGACGCGTTCGTTAGAAACACGTCGGCGTACGATTCCTGGCCAGGATACCGACCACCCGGTCACGTCCCGTCGACTTTTGTCCGATGTACGAACAAGTACAGACGTCTATTGTCGTCCGCGCCCCGAGACGGGGCACGTCAATACCATTTATCCGTCGTTTACGAAATAGAATCCGATTCTTTCGAAGACCGCGGTTCCAATGTATAGACGGTACCGGTGTCACGTAGCTTATCTAAAAAACGTTACTTTTTTCCATTTCGACGATCGTTGTTGTAAGCGGCCCGCTATTTACGAATGTCTATAGCGGAGGCAGTACGGAATTCCAAACGTTTTAACTATTTTGCTTTAGTCAACGTTTTCGGCAACGTTTGTTCGCCATCGGATGATGCAAGCGATCAATACTATAATACTATACTATTACTTCTACTACTACTACTACTACTACTATAATAGCGCAATCTTCCGTCACTCGTTCAGCTATATTGTAGGAAATTTCGTTGCACTGTCTACGTGGGATTATCCCACACGAATTCGACATTTGTCACGTTAATTCGGGTTGGGGTTTCCAAACGGTTTAATTTTTCTACCGGAATTCATTTCGCTACTTATATAGATCACAGAGAGAATCACTCGTTACTTATATTACGTTCAAATCGAGCGAATTAACGTTACATATTCAACGGCGGTAGTGTTTTTGCGGCATATTTAGCGAGTGTGTTAAGTCATCGCAATTATTATCTATTTACGTCAAGTAATATAAGCTAATTATAAGCTCGGTTAAACGTAATTAATAGATTTTTTCTTCGACCGAAACAAATTTGGCCCTTTTATATATTGCCTCGGTAATATGCACACTACCCAAGTTATTCACGTTACTACCGATAGAGTATACATCGTATATATTAATGTTTCGTGTAATAAACAATATAAAGAAATATTTTATTGTAAACGGGGAAATGTATGGAAAATACACGCTAATTTTAATATTATACTCGGTCGGTTAATTTTATCGAATAAGTTTGTAGCGAATTCGGAATGAATTTATTCTTTCCCGATGTTTTGCCCATTGCGGTTTGAATTTCTTCAAATTCCGACATTACCTTTTTCCTATAGTCCACGGCGAAAAGATAGATCTTCCTTTTTGTCTTTCTTCCATTTTAAAAACGCCGCGTCCACACTGTAAATTGTACACGATCATCGTAGTCATTGAAAGTTATATCGATGTTACTCGTACAGATCGATATGCACATAAACACAATATTTCGGTATGGAAAACCGATAACCATTATAATATAGGTGGTATTGTGTACGAAAATTTGAACGTTAAAAATTTAACACGAATAATAACGTACGTGTTAAAACGATTTAAGCATGTGAAGTATCGACCAGGTCGTACAACGTAAACACAAATACGGTACACAATATCGTCGTATTATAGTGTTCTTTTTTTCGTATCCGTAATCGTGTCGTAGTAAGTGCCATTATTTAGTCGTGAAATTCGTTTATTTCCTTTGCAGAGTCGTTTTAAAACAGACCTCGTGATTTATACAATTATCGCGCGTTATTTTGAATGGAACAGCCCTACAGCTGAAATCAAAGCCGTAAAAAGTCCCGCCATATAATAATATGGTATTGTGTATAAGTACGGTTGATCCGCGGGTCCGCTAGGGAGTTGTAATCTCGACACGTGGTGGAATGATAGAATATAAGTGCCGCGAAAACGTTTTTTTTTCTTCTGCTATTATTTTTACTCTTAAAACGAAAATGTTTATCGCGCTTTGCGAATCGCGAGCTTTGAGAATAAATTAAAACTCGCGATTTCGCGCTTAAACATAATTTACGTGTGAAAAAAATATACAGTTCGCGGGTATACTATCACGTGAAAATTTATTAACACCGAAGACGCGATTTTAGTCTAATAAATTAACGAAACCATTGAAATCGCTCTCGTCAATAATAACGGCGAAATGAAAAAGCGAAGTACGAACGTAATAACGGAACGAAAATATTTCGGGTTTTTCGCGTTTCGGTTGTTAACCATAAACTGTTCGGCTTAACATCGAAAGTTACGTAAAGCTTTAAGCGCTTATTGGGTACATTGTAAAATAGTTATATTATTCGGTGGTTCACGGACGATTAAATTAATAATAATAATATTAATAATATCGTAAAATAATATTTAATATTGGCACATACGACGCTTTCGCAGGTGGTTATTTAGCTTCGTTTTAATCGTCGTTTACAAATTTAAGTCACGTTTTCGAGATACAAGCACCCTTCGTTGCCCGCGTTACGGTGCTGGAGACGCTTGAATGAATAAAGTAAATTCATTATCCCCCGAAATAACCGATACGGTTATCAACGATTAAAAAGACACGAAAATACGAAACGACAAAAAACAAAAGGACAAAAACCAAATACCGAAGGGAAAACGAATGGAAAAATGTGTCCGTTGTAAATGTATCGTCGTATTGTGGATAACGTTAACGATATGAAACGCGTATCGAAACATTCTATTCAATCCCACCGACCACCGTGATACAACGTAGAGGGTATATTCAATTTAATAGCCACAAAGTGTCGCGATCTATTTTTGACGAGTTCGTAATGTAACGAACCCGATTGATATTCGCATTATCATAATAGTTACCCTCTATTAAATATTTCGCGCGTACGAAAATAGACGCGATTTATCGCGGAAATTCGTTTTCGAGTTTATCGACGAGACAAATAGGACATTCGTTCGGGTTGTAATAACGTAACGTAATGAATTTCGAACTCGTAAAATAATCGTTCCGGGGTCTGTCGACATCTGTCGAAACGGTTTTCAACTGGTCGCGCGTTTAATTTCGAGTAATTTCTACACGAGCCGGTCGGTCGCGTTTATTACGACGATTAATTGGCGACGATGCCCGGATTATGTAATAATATTTTATATAATAATAATATTGTCCACTAGGCTGGGGTAAACGTAGTGGCTAGGCCGCTATATAGGGGAAGAAAGATTATTTTTTTGTATTATTTTTATTTTAATTCGCGCGGATGATGTAAATGGTTGCCCCGTGGCAGGGTATTGTCCTGTCACCGAGCACCATTCACGTGATAGTTTTTAAGAAGTGGTAGTTCTTAAGGATTATTGTGAATTAGATTCCATGTACGGGGGGCGAGGTAAAACAACGTGGGGATAGCTCGCGTTGCTCGCCTACCCTTAAGGATTATCGTTTTTGTAAAACTTTTTGTGATTTTTATCAATAAACGATGGCGACTCACTGGTCCGAAGTACTGCCTTCACGCATTCCGGGCCAGTGAGTGTATTGCCGATAACGTGATAAAAAAAAAAAACGCTGGGGTAAACGCGTTTCAAAGATAGTACAAAATCGAAGTCGTAGAAAAATGTTTATAGCCAACGAAATACGCTGCTTAGGTGAAATACTCGAGTAACAGTGTTTAAGCGTTCGTTTTTCCGCGTTGAACGTACCATTCGTACATTGGCTCGCGTCAAGCGACGATAAACAATAACGTCGCGACGTCTCGCTCCGAATTCTCCGGAGGAAAGTCGGATGGACGACCCGGCATGGATGCGAGGGTCGCCAACCCGTGGCCGAAATCCAAGGATCCGACGGGATTTTTTATTATTATTAAAAAAGAAGAAACGAAACGAATTAGAAAATTAATATATATTTATATGTCATTAATGTTATACCGGTATTAATAAAAATGGAAAAGAGAAAAAAATTAAACGTATTACATTAAACAGATATATTACTCTATTCACTGCAGCCCGTCGAAAGCGGTCGCCGTCCCGGGGGACAACGGGCGAGGAGGCTATTGCATACCTACCGGTGGGGACTTGTACTACGAAAATTTGAATATAATATAAATTTGAATCAAGAACTATTATGAAAGAGTGCTTCCTTGTCCAGTGGCTGACGAAAGAGTGACATGGTGTGCATCGAGTAGGTCGGTGCTACTATCAATGTAGACCTTATCGCTGAATAACCGTAATCTCGGTTCAATGAACGCAATCACCGGTAAAATTACAACGTACGTTTTAGGAAAATGGCAGTCGATAAGTAGCTCCTCCGAAATCTAACGAAAATACAACGCGAACAACGTATCGCTCGGTACGCTTGACTTATAGTTTTGTACAATCGCCATTACGCAGACGCAACATTGTCCAACACGACGGGTGACGTTCGACTTCGTAATATACGGACGGATTTACGACTCGACGGAAACGTCGTTCCTCTTAAATGATCGCGTAGCGTACGAATACGACGTATATCCGGCTAAACGGTTACGCGTGCTCGACCGACCGCTGTCGCCTTGGTTTTCGCAAGTAGTTCGGATAAGGAGGTAACCAGCGGAACGCAATCAACGGCATCTCGAACAGTTTGTTGAACGCGTAATTTTTTCGTATTTCCTGTCTCTACACACACCACGCGTAATTCTTTTTGCTTTCAGTTTTGCCCCGTGCACCGTGGCGCGCGTTATCACACACTCCCGACGCGGAGGATTTAATTAAAAATCCGTCGGGAACACGCCACCCACCACGGTCGGCCGGAGCCGGTGTATCGAAACGAAAAGTCCGTTCCCTCGGCGCGCCTTACATAATTATAATTATTATATTGCGTTACGAGCGCGACGGTGGCGCGTTGGAACCACCGAGATCACGCCGCTGGAAAACTCTAGCGCGACGACGACGACGACAGCGGCGGTGGCGGTAAATCAAGAGTTTTCGCGCGTTGTATAGATGTTCATCTCTGCGCAACAAAAGGAACGAAAAAATAAACGACCTATTTAAATCCGCGACGATAACGCGCGCGCGGTATAAAACCACGACGGATGGCGGGTAGAAAACAACGGACGTGGCGGAACAGAGTGCGGCGGAAAGTTTTATTTGATTTTTTTCGTTGCCTCCGCTATCTTTCGACCGCCGCCGCCGCCGTTGTCGTCGTCGTTCGCTCACGCCAACCCAAAGACCTGCATGTTTGTCTCGGGTCGGGAACGAGCATTTTTGTTTGGCGGCCGGGTAGTTATAAATCCTTCGGAAACCGGCCGGCCCGACCCTCGCTGCCAATCCACGACGAACAGTACCGGTGAAAATGGGTAAGTGTGTGGTAATCGAATATCTTTTGTTGTCGGTTCGCGACGGATACGCGTCTATAACCCGAAAGCGGATTGGCAGGGTCCGGGGGGGGGAGTGAAAACGAGACCGGAGAGAGAGAGAGAGAAAAAAACCGAAAATTAATAATATACGTTATTAAAGGTTCGCGGAGAAAATACCCGGTATAGAAATATTTCTCTTTTGTTATTACATTACTGTAATATATATATGTGTGTGTGTATGCACGTATAAATACACACACACACAAATATATACCACTGACATGACTAGCTACTTACACACCGTTCTCGCCTTGGCGTTTTTATTTATTTAGTTGTATGGTGTTCGTTAGTGCGTGTGTGTGTGTGTGTGTGTGTGCGTGTGTGTGTGTATGTGTGCGTGCGCGGACATTACGCTATATATTATTTATCGTATTATATATCGTCGAGAACGGAAACTTTTTCAGCGACTACGCCGTGTGTTCTCAAAAAAATACCTCCCGTTTGAATAATAGAATAGTAACGCGCAATTCTTTCCTTAATAATACACTATAACCGCGGTAAGTTGAGACGTCGGCAAAAGCGAAATCTAATCTCGGTATTTTACAGTCGCAAATAATCTACTATCACCACTACTCGTTACAAATATATATACGTGTGTATGCGCGCGTGTGTATTTCTTTTTCCAAAAATATAACGCAAAGGCCGTATTATTCCGTCATTAATAATCATACTGAGGTACACGTTGACGCTATAAATAGTTGCGTGTCGAGCTAAAAATATTTGTCGGCGCGCAACAACGCGTTTTCAATTTTTTATCGTTCACAGACGCTGTGCATATACAATTCGTTAAGTCCCCGAGTAAACAATATAAATCTACCGTGTATAAATAGTTTGGACATTAATCGTTAGCGACGGATTCCGACGATATTCTTTATTTATCGGATGATAAGTTTACCAATAGTACGGAAAATGTTCGAACGGCGGTAAACGTCTGTCACCAAGGAAATAGAAACGAAAGCGGTATTAATGACGCCATCTGTTTGGCTAACACGTGCCAAGAATGTGAGCCGACAGAGCGCGATATGAACATGATTTTTATACAGAACTGGCGTAAATTTACTCGTTTGTGAATTATCGAAAAATTGCCTTCGTCACAAACGATACGGATTTTTACGCGCCATGTGCTCGATGATGGAAAAATTCGGGAAAATTGTACGTTATAAAAAAAATGCGTTAAAATGTAAAAATGCATTACATTAATCGTCGAGCTAATTCAGTGGACTTGTCAATGACAGAAGAATAATTGTACGTCGTACGTTCGTTTTTTTCATTTACGTACGGCAGTTTCAAATGTTCGTTATCCGTTTTTCAGTTTGTTTTCGAAGAATTTTTTGTTCATTTTGCGTGAATTCAACGTAGTAAATAAAAAAATACCGTCCAACCGATTTTCGGAATATACGAACAACGCGAAATGTGTACGACACCTTTTTACAATTTAACGCCAACAATATTACCCACGCATACCACAAAGGAATTAAACGACCGGAGGTTGAAATAATATTTTCCATTTAGAGACAATGGAAATACATTGATGCGAGAAAAATCGAATAACAAAACGGTCGTATTTCGACGTTCGAAAAAATTGTATTGATTATTGTCCAAAGTTCCCGTTATAATATCGCTTAATAACGACATCGAGAACAATAACGATAGTGATATTCATAACGTAATTACATTTTTCGTTAAAGTATCAAAATTTTGAAAATAATTTTACTCGAACGTTATTTTATACGCTTATGTATGTTAGTAAATAGGTCAAAATTATTCGCTTAATTAATATTATATTATTAATTCGGTAATTTATTAATACTTATTATAATTTAATTTTTTTATACTTTATTAGAATTTTTATTTTCGACGTTATTTGATGGATGACCTTTGAATTTATATGTCAAAATATAACAAACCAAGTAATATTACCATAAACTAAAAAAATTGGGATTTCACGAATCGTGTACTTGATTTTAAATTATTGTAATCTATTTTTAAACGCGGTTAATCGGTAATTAAATAAGTTCCCGTCGTTTTATTGTTATTAGTGTGATAGTAAAAATCATATCACACGCGTATATTTGAACGAATAACGTTATCCGTATTCAGATTTAGTAAAGCGTTTATTTTTGTTGTAATAATTAAGGAAAACAAAATTCGTAGAACACGTGATTAACGAAATAAGCGGGTTTTTTTTATTTATCATAAATACGTTTTGCGATAAATAAAAAATAAAAATAACCGACGAAAATATCGAGTATATTTATGTGGGAGGCCTATTGTTTTTGGTTCCCTCGTTTGGACTACTTTCGACGAAATCGGTGCCGAATTGATCGCCACAATATTTATGGAACGTAAATACCGTCCGTACAAACGGATTTAGTGGATTGACCGAACGGAATACTAAGGCTCTCTGCGAACCGTATTTCGCGACAAATCAAATTATCCGTTTGGCCAATAGAGAGCGTCTCTGTTACGGGAATTGCCGCGTAATGGCCCGGTGTAGTGGCCGCCGGAGGAATAACAGCGGAGGCCGGTGATTACCGCAACCCTCGATAATATATGATCATAACGATCGTGGGCCGTTTGTTAGGAAAAGGCGGACGAGTACCGAAACGAACAACGCGAAGAAAACGACTAAACTGTAAAACGAAAATCGTTCGATCGGGAAATTAACGGGAAAAATCCGTGTTCAACGTCAACGTGTGCACGAGAAATCGATCCCCACAGAGCGTCTGCTGAAACGTATCGAATAATATATTATACAACTTAACGAATCGCGGGCGTCTTAGCGCGTATAAAACATTACACAGATATATATCGTTTCGACGGAATCGGAAACTTGACCGTTTTATCGCTTACGAACGTCCGACGTGAAATCACGCGTTAAATGTTCGCGGGTCTGGATGGTTGGGGGGGAAGGAACACTAAATAACGACTTATCCGTCTGAAACGTCCGTAATAATTTGTACGCTCGTACCGAGTGAGTAGCATACGTCTCGGGTTCCTTTTAAACTACCCATTGTTGTATGGACGGTTTGGTTAAACGGCTGGACGTCTTGTTCCGTGACACGGTCGTCGGTTACATAGCCGCCACCAACGGGCATACGCGAAGGTTTTCCGCCGTACCGGGCTCGTTTACGCGTTATTGCAGCGTTTTCCGCGGGGAATGCCGGTATGCCGTGCGACCGACGCATACATGGCCACTCGGCCGTATTTGTGCGGTCGACGAAATTCGTGTAACGCGCGGCGACGTTCTACTGGGCGTTCCTCTCTCTCCACCCGTCAAACAAAAAAAAAAACAAAAAAAAAACGAATTCCTAAAATACGCGCGCGTATTTCGTGTCTAATTAAATAACAACTCGACACGCGGAAGGATTTACGCCGAACATAGTTGTTTCGTTCGTATTGGTCGGCGGGAGGAGAACAACCACGATCACGACGTTTAGTCGTAAAAAACGGCAATAACGTAATTATTGCCGGTTCCGCCGTTATCGGCCTCTCGGTTTTAATCGAAATCCCGTACTGGACGATAAATCCGTTCGTTAAATTGTTCCGATTTTAACGAGCGATCGCGTTCGAAGTACTAAACGTTGTTCGTTTCCGGTCAAATACGGCCGAGATACGGCATTTTGACGTTACCGCAACGGGATTATGAACCCAATCATATTTGCCGGAGACAACGGAAAATACGTCTTCGTTTTCTCGTTTAATACGTCGAAACGTCCATAGTCAAATAGCCAATAATTTCTTCGTCCGTGTAGCCAAATATGTTTCATCGTTATCGTTCACGTGCAGATGACGACCGAATAATAATTTTCTGTGAAAACCGGTGTTATTAATATATATATATATATGTTTTTTTTCGTCTTCACTTCGTGTACTCGAATTATGGGAATTCTAATGGATACAAATAACTGGCCAAGTAGGCAAGACACATCGGCTCATCGACTGGTTTACTTCATCGTATAACAATCTACGAGGGTGGGTTTGTCCGATGTATAATAATTATCGCGATAATTCCATTGTTGTTTCATAAAATTTGGTTTAAGTCTTACCTTTTTATATCTATCGACTTTTAGTCTATACCAATTTTTAGATGGAAAACTCGTTTCTTCGTACATTTTTTTAAGAATTCAAGTTTCAAAGTTTTTGATTTAACGTAATTTATCATTTCGATTATCGAACAAAGAACATTTCTAAACTCGTCTAAAACCGTTGTCTTCCTCAAAAATTTACGGACTGATAAACAGTTTTAACTAAAATTATAATACGATAAATAATAACGAATAAAAATATTCGGGGAAATCTCGAAACAAAGTCTTTGAATTTCTTTATAGTCGTAAGTGTGAATACAACTTTTCCGTAAATCCATTTTTTTCAAGTACCACACATACGCGACGTTTATTTCGCTCAAACAAAATAAAATATATTTGTTAATCGAAAAATACGACGTTTCGAAAATTTGCCAATTTTGTGATCGGAAATTTATAGTATCGTTTATTTTATACGTGAGTCCGACACGACGGTTAATGGTATCGCTTTTAATTTTATATAACGGGTAAATGATCGTTTATTATTGGTATTCAAAATGAATATTTCAAACGGATATTCAAAGTCGAAATAAACTACGAAATATTGGTAAAATAATCGAAACGACGTGTTCAATATGATCCCGTCCTATTATTGGTACACGTTCGCGGATAAATTCGAAATTCTCCAAAACGTTTTTACTAGGTCTATTGTGAATTTTCGCCATTCACGACAGCTGTCTTCCATTTCAGTCGTTTCCCGGATCTCTCGGTGAGTGGTTTGTTTTTATGGGACAAAGTAGAACATAAGGTTTTCGTGCCACTTATACCAAAAGGCTGAAACGAGCTTAACACTTGGATTATAGCATCTGAAAACGACATCCAATCATACTGAATACTTGTAACACGACAATTTAAAACTAAATTTTTTTAGAAATATTTTCCAATTCACCAACCAACTTAATTTAAAAATAATCGAATTCTCGAAATCGGACTGTTGAACGACTGTGTATTTTCTTGTAAGTTATTTGCATTATGTATTTGTTAGTATATATATATATATATAATACTGTCAGAACTATCGTATATTTAATCGTTGTTTTATTTATCGTCGATGAATTGCTAATGCAATTGTATATTACACTTTTTAGAAATACAATGCGAATCGTAAAATTCTATAGTGTATTTTTATTTATTTTTCCTTAACAATTCACCACCGTAAGTATTTAATAATACAATTAAACTTAAAAATAGATTTGAATATCATAAAATGATATATATGTATATGTATATGTGTATATATATATATATATATATATGTGTGTGTGTGTGTGTATAACAAGTAACGTTTTTTAATTTATTTGAGTTCTTAGATAATATATATATTTAACGACGACAAATAAAACCGTATTAAATTAGTTAATTAATAAATAAGCGTTAAAGAACCGTCAACTGGTAGAGGACGAAAAAAATTATAATTTTATGACGCTTAGGTATTTAATTGTCCGTTAAATCTTACGTGTGTGAATAGAATACTAACGTCGAATTCTTATAAGCGTACGAAATATAAAAGTAGCGAAACGTAATGATGTGTATATCGATTGGAGTGGACCACTTTTTCTTATATATAAGAAGTAGCGATACATTTTTAAACTTTAAACACGAAAAATCAAGCGATCAAAACAGTTATTTTGATAATATTATCAGTATTTTCATAATTTTACGAATATTTTCCGTAAATGTTCATAACGCTTGAAAATATGAAAAACCTATTAAATAAATTTCAAAATGGAAAAGATTTGGTACTGAAAAATAACGTATGCAAATATAAACGAAACGTTCGTTTTACACCATAAAGTATTCGTAGACAAAATAAAAAATAACGTCGTTGTAAAAGCCATATAATTTTTCATTCGGTCAAAATTTGAATTAGTTTTCGGGGTTTAAATTTTTATCGAATTACTTTTAATTACGTAGCTTTACATAAACTAATATTTGTCGGGTCGAAGTTTTGCCGGGGGTAGTCTAATGATTATCACGTGGCGAATAAATATGAAGAGTAAATGAGAAAAGTTTGTTATTTTAGTTCCAGGCGTAATTAATATAATATATTTCAATCGACCCTGTTAACAAGCAATTAAACAGATCGATTTCAATCTTATGATTTATGTTTAAGAAAAGTGCGAATAAAATAATAAAAATGGTATTATTCGTCGTTATTTGTTCGAATTAAATTTAATTAAACGCTAATAATAATAAATAAAATATATGGACGATAAAAGGTATTTAAATTCCGTCGTTATCGAATGTTTTCAAACGACATCAGCCGATACCCAGTCGAAAAATGTTCTTTTATTAATAGTATATCGGTTTTATCCTACGAAACGAATCGCGTAAATATATTTGTAACTTCATTTTTTTTAAATTATTACAAAACGATGTAATATTTCTACGACTGTAAACGTGAACAAACTGATAATCAGACCGCAAATTATCGTCGTTTTACCGAATTTACCGTGGACGCGTTTTATTGTTAACTGGCCAGACGGCCCAAATGTTTATCCTAGTATGCTTTTGTAACCTGCACGAATGAACTACAACACAATAATCGTTCGTTACGAAAATAATTTTCGTTAAATTTTTAATTTTCATCGCGTTTTAATGTATTGAATGTATAATATTATAAGGAAAAATGTTAACACGACGTATGTACATGCGCTTCCGATTATTAAAACATAATTCTCGACCTATTTTATTTATATATAATTCGTACGTTTTTTTTTTTTTTTTTGATAATAGTTGAAAAGAAAAACCGAAAAATTAGCGCCCCGTAAACGTCGAAAAACGATAAATTCTCTGGGCTATGGCCGGAGCGGCTAAGAAAATACCGACATCGATACAAACGTACGTTTCCTATGTGATACTTAAGAAGTTATCAAAATTGATTTGGTCGATTGCCGCGTGGCTAGCGCGAGTGACCGCCCCACATTTCGGAACGCCAAAAACGGACCGTCAAAAAATGTCAGGGCTCTTCCGTAACCGCCGTACACATTTTTGTATAGAACGCGATGGTCACGAACCGCGCTCTAATTAATTCTGTCCGAAACCACGCGTAATGTAATATATGCGTGCCGTATAATCTAAAATACCTGCTTCGATATTATAATATTATATTTACTCCGAAATACGATAGTATTAATTCGATATCGTAACGTAATTTTAGCGTTCACCGTGCGCCGAACCCGTTGTAGTTTCAAAATGTCGAATTTGTGAGGCTAAATACGTACGGAAAAAAGGATAATAAAATAAATACGAAACAACGATTAGTTCACGATTAACGTCCTTTCTCTACCATGCAACGCGAACAGTTCATTCTCGCCAACGAATACCCGGCGTCGGTATTATTTACTAAATGATTGTTGTTCCAATCGTTTTATAACTACGTTACGACGGTTGTACTTTAATTTTTAAAAACGATCATACCGTGGACGACTTGATACAGTGCGGGCAAATCGTTAAACGTATTTAGGAATATCCGCTTGCAGAGTGAATCGTCTTGGCTGTACGTATACGCGCTACAGAAAATGGCCCGGGAAGTTTTTATCAATGTTTAACCACGCGGCACGTGCGTTTAATTTAAAAATTAATACGTCTACCGTACTCGAAGGAATTTTCCGACTAATGAGTTCTATAAACAGATTTCGCCGTTTGTAAATATTTTAAAAAGAATCGCGTACGAAAGTTCATTCCGTCGACTATTTTCCGTTGGTGAATGGTTCATTCAGCTGTGCGAAGCATCTTTCATATATATTGTTGGAAAAGTGGAATGTGTGAACTAATTGACTTATTATTAAAACTTTCGACAATTGAAAGCGTAATAGAATAATATACATTTTTTCGATATCTTGTGCCCAGTATAGCTTAAAAACGATTTTTTTATTATATTTCAATGTTTCGAATGTAAAAATGATAAAAGCTCAAAATTTAAACGAAAAAATTCCCGAAATGTTTTGTTTAATAAATTGTTTAACGCTAAATGTTTTATTTTTGTTTCGTAATAATAGTTGAAATCTTATGTATTAACTATACAATTCTATAGATCGTTAATTTAAAACTTCGAAATATAATATTTTGCACAATCGTGTACGCATATATTATAAGATTATTTGTGGAAAATTCAACCCTTACGGATATCTTTTTTCGATTTCTACATATAAAAAAACGAATTTGATTTCGTGAAGATAACAAGCCGTACCAGACGCGATCTAGGCAGTTTTTCGTATTTTTTCTCGCGTCTAAGAAAACTACACGGAAATCAGTTAAATGACTTAGTGAAACGTACGTTCTATTCACGTAACTAGATTGGAGCGTTTTTTTTGGACGGAACCGTGTCCATTGATGCCAATCCGTATAAATAAATAAGTTTGAAAAAACGTCATTTTAAAGCTAATAAATTGCTTACGGCGGGAGAGAGCTTCTCCAAAAGTCAGCATAACGTATTAATTGCGGCAAATTGTGTCCATATATTATTACCATTAAACGAAAATGTGTCTTTGAACGGAGCTGTTATTGGTCGACCGAAAATCGTGTTTTTTTTTATTCTTATCGCCCTTAAACTTTGATTAGAAAACACCAACAACAAATCATTCACACCGTTGAATAAACGAAATGAACGTTACGTGACAATACAAGGTCGAATATAACGATCAAACGTTCATACACGAAAATAATGTTTCGTCGAGTAGAAAAAAACCTAATTATTAATTATACGAAATAATTAACTTCGGGAAGAATCGAACGATTTTCAATTTTTTCGACGCCTACGGCAATAACGATATATCGTACGACGAGGAATATTATTTACGGACACGAATAAGGGGGCCGGCGGTTCGCGTTCGTCGTTTCCGGAGAATTATTAACCCGTCCCGTGGGATTTCCCGGGACCATTATTCGGGATAAGTGGCTCAGGACGACAACGGCCGTATCGTAACGTGCGTATGACGGACGCGCGGAAATTGATCAACTGACCCAGCCCGGTCAGTATCCGCGGCACAGGGTTGTGGGGATGGAAAATTCCGAACGGAAAGAAAACTACCGACGAAGACGTGACCGGGTCGCCGTCATAAATCGCGGGACGGCCTAAAAATCACTCGACACACGGTGTTCGGAAGTTTATGGACCTTTCCCCGTGCACCGGCGGGACGAGAATATTCCTCTTTCTTTTAAAAACCCGAAAACTGTATATATTTCGCCGGGAAACAAATGTTTGCGATTACGCGCGTGTATTTTTCCAAAATAGCTCAGGGGGGGGGGTTATATTTTATTTCGTCCGGAATTTCACGCGTTAGGTAACAGCGATCTTGATATATAAACGCGCGGGTAGCTAGTACGTTTTATAAATAATATCACGTACACTAACTTATCAACGATTTATATAAATGTTCGTAACGAATATGGCACCGTACGGCGGTGTTGCAGACAGGTGTTTACCGGTGCGCGTTTAACTGCGATTTCGGTAAATGTCGGTAACAAATACCTGTAACAACAACGGATGTTCGTCAACACGCCCAAAAGGTACGTCACGAATGTCGACGACGAAATTTTAATTTCGATACTCGACTAAGTTCCACGAAAAATTTCGGAATATCAATCGCTAATACTAATTACGGTAGTAAGAAAATTGGTGCGTTTTATTATATTATTTTGTACATTACAACGCGTCAAACTATCGTGGAGACACGAATCATTCCACCGTACTTAGAATTAAATTAAGTTTTCAAACCATTTTATCTTTAAAAATACTGAGACCTTTGACGAGGTCAAACGATCAGATTATCGTTATATTGTACTATTTTGCGCGATGACATAACGAATACCGGACAAAGTACGTACCAAACACAGATTACAACATTCGATACATTTCGATATAGCGATATACGTACAGGATACCTAATCGTATACACCGCGTTTTAAATGTGTCCACATCTATGGAAAGCCGATTTTTAATTTTGAAAATTGTCCGTGTACACGACCGGATAAAAACAAAAAAAAAGCGGAACGTTCATTATAAACGTTCGTATGTATGTTTATTCACCGATGACCGCACTCTATTAATTTTCTATATTTTTTGCGTACCCTTAGGTTTTGTTTTTTTACTAAAACAGAGGGACGGTACAATATATTGGCTGAAATAATATTCCCCAGTATCATATTACATTCTTGTCGATGATATTACGTTATCGTCGAAAATAAATTAATTTAAAAAATTTAATAATTCGAAGTATGTTTGAGCCCAATATTATTTTTTTTACGCTCGAGTCGGTGTTTTTATACGCCGCTTTAAAATTCCGGTTAAAAAATGATTTCGTGGGATTGTTGTCTGAATGCCGATACTTCATCATCGTGGAAAAAATTACGAACGAAATTGAAACGATCCTACAAATATTTATAACGCTAGTAACTATAAGAGTTTAACAGTATTATTATAACCAATAGTGTAACATACGAATATATACGTTTATGGTTTTATAATGTATGCAAGGTTTCTCTATAGTTCTATTATATTATTGTTTATCTTAATAAAATTAATATTTAAAATAGAACGTGATATTTGAAATAAACGGTATATTTTCCGTAAATGGAGCGATGGATTTTAGTCTTTTCGAAATTAAAAATTATACAATAATCTACGTATTTTTTTATATATATATATTGTATACGTACATAAAAGAATTACTAAAAATATGTCAAAACCCTGGTATCGAATAAAGAGTTTTAAATAGTTATTTTATTTCGAATTAAATTATTCGCTTATTATAAATTTGTAGAGTTTAGTGTTCGGAGAATCGTTGGACCAATCTTTAATCGCCGTACGTAATTATCTTTTCAGTCCGTCACCTTCAAGTTTTAAACGTTTTTCGGATCAAAGGATTCATTTTGGAGAATCGACTTCCGTAGAAACTACCGAATACTCGTTGGATAGGTTTCTAATTCAGTACGTACGATTCCGGGCCGCGATTATTCATAAATATTAAACACGAATGCGTTATGAATGAAGGCGGAGGTGTAGGTCATTTGATTACGAAATCAAGTTTTTAACGTGTTTCATGTTTTTTCTTTCGTGTACATTTTTTGCAACTTTGCGTGACGCAGGACGCCATTATTGCGACATACTACTGTCACGTCGCGGCGTCCCGCGTCACGCCGCTACTACGTTAGCGCGTTGCTACGCGTGACGTGAAGACGCTAACGTTATTAACGCTACTGTCGTGTCGCTGATACGTTATCGCGTTGCTAGGCGTGATGCGAGAACGCGCTGCGTTGTTGCTACGTTAGAGTAGTATAGTTACAGTAGCGCGTGATACGGGATAGTAACAAATAAATCTGTTGTTGGTCTTGTCACGTTCCCGATACAATAGTAAGCAAACAACAATGTTTCCCGCAAAAAGAATTCGTATTTTGATCGACGAACAACGACGTCAAAAAAACGAACGCAATCGACTTTATCGTTCGTGAAGAAAAGAAGAACTCGCTAAAACAACGAAACAATCTAGTGGTGTCAACGAACGAAAAAAAGCGTAAAAACGTCGAACGAAATCGAGCGTATCGCTTGCGTAAAAAACACGCTACTGTTTAATCCGCGTCCAATAAAACCCTCGTTGGCACGTCGTCTTCTACCGCGATGGAAATAGACGAGCCGCCGTTGTCGATGGAAACCGGCGACGCGTCCACGCCCATACAGGAAAAAAACGAAGATCTGCCTTTGAAAACGTATGTGGTACGCCCCTTAACAGCTGTCGACGTGGAATTCGAAAAACGATTCACGAACATCCGTTTGGATACGCGTGTTCCGTTTGCGATCGTTTGTGGTTCAAAAACGACTTGAAGTTGATAAATTTGGTCGATCTCACGGAAGAGTTTATTCAGATTCTGATCGATACGTTTCCAAATGAAAAGATAACAGAATGTGAATTGTGCAGAACTTGCAGAGACTCCGTACATAGTAAAGACAAACCTACGATTCCTCGTTATTCCAAATCGAACGGCTTTCGTTATCCGCCGTGTCCGAAGCATTTGCCTCCGTTGGATCCGATCGCGACCCGTTTAGTGTCCGCTCGCGTACTGTTTATGCAAATACGATCGCTTCGCACGGGATCGAAAGGTATTATCGGCCAAGTTATAAACGTACCCGTTGACGTTTCTACCGAGGTGAGTAAACTGCCTCGCGGTTCGGAAGACCATCGCGTTTTCAAAGTGAATTTAAAATGACATCAAATACACAAATCTACATATCAGGCTACGTTACGAAAGACACCGTGAAACGTTGGCTCGAATACTTGGTCGAAAAGCCATTATACAAATTCCACGGAATAACGATAGACGCGAATTTTCTGACAAACGCTTGGCTACCGCTTTCTCCTCTTTTGGAAGACGAGGAGCCGATCGTGGAAGAAGGTTTGGCCGCGTATGTGCTCGAAAATACCAACAAGGAAGATTTAATTCGGATATTGGATTCGACGCTTTCGGCGCACGATTTGTTGTTGGCCAAACAACACACGATGCTGTGGACGGAGGATCACGAGATTCGATGGGCACCCGGAATGTTCAAACGTCCGTTGAGCTTTTTGTTCAACGAACACGCCGAAGAGCTCTCCTTTCCGTCGATTTATCTTGGGGAACCCAGAGAATTGAAATTGAAGGCGACCCCTTACATAATAGCAAGCAGCGAAGTTTGCCGAAGAGATCGTCGCGGAGTAACGCCGAAACACATACTGTACATGGCGATGAGAGTGATGCGTTTTCGCGTGTCCGAGAGCGTGTTCGCCACGTTCCGAGTTACAGCCAACACGGATCGTCTCACTCGAAAAGACATCGAGAATACTCGCTTCGTCGAAAATTGCGTGGAAAAAAATTTATCGTACTTGAAGTGTATACCGAATAGCGTTCAATATTGGGGGGCTAGAAAAAAGACGTGTTCGCTATGCTGCGGCAGTTGGAAAAGCCGACGATGTTCTTAACTTCTAGCGCTTCCGAGTACGCTTGGACGAGACTTCTTCGTTTGATATACCGTCTGAGACACGGAACCGATTGGACGGTTACGGACGACACGCTTCTCGGCGATAAAAACTGAGACTTACGTTCGACTTTGGTCAACGAAGATCTCTAACGTCTAACGCAAAAGCACAATCACACGTTCACGTGCTACAAACGTCCGCGAGACAAAGCTCTCCGAAGGTGTCGATTCGGCGCGCCCTTTTGGCCAATGGATCGAACGCGCATTTTGTTGCCGATGCCAAAAACGGACGCTCGCCGTTTTGTAAAAAAAAGTACGCCGAAATGCACGATTCGTTGGAATTTAACAAACGCGTCGATTTGGAGTGCTTTTTTCGCGCGCACAACGTTACCAACTATAAGAGTTACTTGAATATTTTGCGAGCGGGGATTAAAAGACCCAAGATTTTTAAAACGTGATATGGCCAACGTGTGCACCAATAATTTTCATCCTTGGATCGCCAATAAGTTAAATTCCAACATGGACATACAGTTCGTTTTGGACGAATTCTCGTGCACGTCGTACGTCGTGGAATATGTGAACAAGTCAAATCGAGGTATGAACAATTTGCACCGCGCGCTCAACAAATTGCGAGAGGAACAACCCGAATTGAATTATCAGCAAATGTTGAACCCGATTGGAAAACACTCCTTGGACGTCGTCGAGCTGAATAGTGAAGAAGCGGCGTGGTATTTACTAGATTTGCACATGTCGGAGAGTAGTCGTAAAGTTGAAAGTATCGTGGCCAAACAAAGGTCAACGAGCGCGAAAATCAATAAAAACTATGGAAGAGGAAGAAATAAACGAGAATTCGACCGACATTTGGAAACCAAACGTATTCGATAGGTACGTTAAACGACCGGAGACGATGAAAAACTTTTCTCTAGCTCAATTTGTCGGCAATTACAACGTGTACACGTATAAGCGACGCGCAATTCCGAAAAAAATACGGTATCGGAATTACGATTTTGATTCCGAAACGGAAGAGCGCAAACGCTAAATGGTTCTTTTGCACGTTCCGTATCGAGACGAGCATTCGGAATTTTTAAGGGAATGCAAATACAGTAAAATTTACGCTAAAAAACGGAATTTATAATGAACACGAGACAAGAGTTCGAATCAAACTTGGACATTGCCAAAATTTTGGAAGAGTGCGCTCGTTTGCATCGCGAAAACGAGGAAGACGAGGAAAACGAAAACAAAGCGATCGAAGAATACGTGAAAAGTCGAGAAGTCGACGACGCGTTGCGAAAAGGTGATACGGTAATGTTCAACGCCGATTTGATCGAAAAAGTAAATCGAAAATTATCCTGCGTAGTTCGAAAACGAACGAACGTTATGCCCGTCGCGGAATATAACGCGAAAATGCGCGTGTTAAACGAAAGACAACGAAACATTATTTTGAAGTACAAACCGAAAATGTTGAGTAAAATACACGAAGCTCTACAAGCGTTTCTCGCAGGTCCGGCTGGGTCGGATAAAACGCACGTCGTAAAATTATTAATGGAAACGTTCAATAGATTTTCAAAGATTCGGGACAACGCGTACAATTCGTACGTAGCACTCGCTTCTACGGGGATAAACGGAACGACCGTTCATTCGGGATTAAAGCTGCACGCGTATTCCAATAACGATAACGTCGCGGTCGAAAGTATAAATCAGTTCAAAGCCGTGTTCAGACACGTCGAAGCGGTATTTTTAGACGAAGTCAGTATGGTTGGCGCGCAGTTGTTCGAGGACGTAAACACGCGACTCGGAAAAATTAAATGTACGGTCGAACTTTTTGGCGGTCTACACGCGATCGCGTGCGGAGATTTACGTCAATTAGCCGCCGTTTCGCAAACACCCGTCTACAAGCGACCGCACAAAATGAGTTTCGCTAGAGAGACCGCTTGGTCGCATTTGCATTACTAACCGTTAAAAGAGGTGGTTCGACAAGCGGACGTCACGTATTCCTCTTTGTTGACAAAAATTGGCGACGGTAAAGCTTTGTCCGAAGAGGATCAAAAAATGTTGAACGACCGCTTCGTTGATACGGCATGGGTAAACGTACACGAACCCTCTGCTATAAGATTGTTTCGTACGGGAGAAGAAGTGAAGCGATATAACAACGAACGCATACGAGGGCCCGACGTGCAAGATCACGTCGTAAAAGACGAATACAACGGGTATCGTACGAATCAAGAATTGAACAACGCTCGCGGACAAATGCACAAAAAGCAAGCCAAAGACACTGCTAGTTTGCCGTATTTGTTGCGATTGCAAGTAGAAGCGCCGTATATGATTCGAAAAAATTTAGACGTCGCGGATAAATTAGTAAACGGATCCATAGGCATTTTAAGTTTTATCGAATGGCGCGTTGTACCTAGCGCCGACGAAAATGTCGAACACACTCGCGAAATCTTTCGTTTGTGGTTTTCGTTTACGGATTCGAACGTTGGCCGCAAAAGACGACGCAAGTACGCGAAGTTGGTTCGAGAGCGTTCCGATATCAACGCGAATAGGGTTCCGATAATGATGAGTATGGTTTACGATTCGTCTGACCAACCGTAAACGACAACAATTCCCTCTTCTCGTTTCGAACGCCGTGACGATACACAAATCGCAAGGCCGTACGTTTGACAAAATAGTTTACGAGTAATCTCCAGCGCAGGATCAAACGTCCGTGTACGTAGCGTTGAGCAGAGCGACCCTTTACAAGGTACTTATATAACGAACAGCAGTCGAGTATATCAATTTCGTCACTGTCGGGACAGGCCGAACTTCGATGTAGTGCGCGAGTTTGAGAGATTGGAAAACACGCGACGAGTTGTTACCATTGTCGATCGCGTAAAAGAACTCGTTCTCAATTCGTGCGCCAAACCCGACGCGTTGTGTTTGTTCTCGTTCAACGTTCAATCGTTGAACGCGCATTTGTTGGATGTTCTTCGCGATCACGTGTTGCCTTTGGCCAAAGTTATGGCATTTTCGGAGACGTGGATAAACAACGATATCCCGATCGAGGTGGAAGCTTTTAATACGATATCGCAATTTCAACGGACTGGTGGTGTCGTAATTTTAGAAAACGAAAAATATGCGAGTGTTTCGCAAGCGAAGACACGAACTCACGAAGTTTAATTTTTTTTATTTCGTATAGGCTTTTACTTAATCGTACGACGGTAATTCGTTTACGAATCAGTTGCGTTCAAAATAGGTGGCTAACCTCCTCCCTGATTTTGTACCGGTTCGAAAACAATAATTACGATAATTTCGTCGGGCTAGTTGGACGGGAAAATTGCATTTACAATCGGCGGCCCGTCAATTAAACGGCCGTGTGTCCGTGCCGTTACACTTCGGTCGGTCCGAACGAGCCTTTCGACGATTGGTCCGGAGATCTCCGCGGAGTACGCCCGTTTTTTTTCCTTTTGTCGCCGGAACGACGCTTTCGTCCGTCAAGTTTTATCGTAACGCAAAACGTAAAAATGGGCGTCTAGTAGTGACGGGACATTGTTCGGGGCACTGGTTCGGTCGGAATTTGGTAACAAATAGGTGAAACGGTGTAACATGACCACGGGCGAAACTGTCGACCGATCGATCTCATTTCGAACGCAATGTACGCCTTTAAAATTCGAACACACCCATTCGGCGAACGGGTTTGACCGCAAACGAAATGACCGCCCGCTGTCGTCACGGTCTAGCCTTACCTCGACGTTGGGACGGACACGACGGGGCGACAATTTCACGATCGATTTTCGAAATAAACAAACGGCCACGAAAAATTATACGCGACCGTCGGTAATTACGTTTCTCGTACTCGCGGAATATGTTCGTATCGTTTACCACTGGCCGAGCTCAAGTGTGTTTTCGCGTGGACGGAGGACAGTATAACCGGGATGAGTTTTACGATCGTTTCGAATTTCTATTTTTATTACAAAGAGCTACTTTTTACTTCACGAAGTTTTTCTTTAATAATTTTCAGATTCAAGCGTACGTGGATATATATATCTTCGTCTCGAATGTTATTTTTGAATTTAGAGA
>JAIPRN010001907.1:0-37524 GCA_025469175.1 Geopemphigus sp. TES_GeoC_2020 | reverse complement strand
GAGGATATGAGAATTGCTGGTGTGTGCGTCGAGGATGTGGGAGATCGGGGCAAATGGAGGTTTAAGACTAAGGTGGCCGACCCCAAATAGATGGGAATAAGGCGAGGACAATGATGATGATGATGATTCGAAAACGGCGTTAACGTCGTTTCTTGTCCAACCTTATTTATCTAAAATGTACTCGGGTTGAACCCATTCGTCGGATAATTAATATAGACGGATCGCTTAATCTCTGTTATACCTATTCGGTCTATCCAAACGTGTGCCGCGTTTGCGTAATTGTTGCTTAAAACTTATCGGGAACGATAACGTACGGTAAACACTATCCGAGACGAAAAATATTTAATCGGAATTCGGGAAACGCCGAGATGAGAATAGGCCGCGACGTATTTTTAGCGTGTCCCCGTCATTCCTTCTACACGGCAAAGTGGTGACGGACGGTTTTAACGAAACGGTCGACCCGTTGTAATTGCTATTCAGTTTGTACGGCCGTTTCGCGAAATAAATGTTCGCGACGAATTTTTTCGTAAACGGATTACGATAACGAAACACGCGGTCACGGCGGCGTTTTCTGTTTTTATAACGCGAGTACGAAACGTGTTACGCAACCGTCCGAAAACCGAAAAACGGTCCAAGTATAGGTCATTACGGGTATACAGGCGATTAAAATATTTCGACGTTTCCCCCCGAGCCTCTAAAAACAAAAGAATAATACGTACGCGAGACGACCACGGTATTACGTAACGGCGAGTTTTAAACTTTGAAACGGTCATTTGCCCGTTCCCGAATCGTAATCACAACTGTAGACGTTTAATGTCACGATTGGCCGTTAAATACGTTTTCTGCCGTAATATTGAGAAATTCGATCGCGCCACGCAATAACAACCATACGCGCGTGAATTGCGGCACAATCAATAGGTTGGACTCCGCATGAACGTTCATTGGTCGCGACCGTTTGACGCGTAAACTGATTTATTATACTTTCTCGATTATATTAGAATTTTCGTTATTTTTATTTTTTTTAATAAACACGGATTTACCATAATTTATACGAACGTTGATTTATTATGTTTACCACGTACGTTTGTGAATACCGTTTAACGTTCGAAACAGGAACACACGCGTCCCGTTCTATGACGTCAACAGGAACATCGTTATTGTTTGGAAAAACGTTTTAAAGAAAAAGGCCGCGTGACGTTTTAATATTTACGAGTAAAATAAAAGTTTTCGATTTTCGTTTCGCGCGTAACAACCGTCTGGGCGAACAATACGTATACACGCGCATATCCGGTTGCGTGAAACTGTTTGTCGGAAAATGGATAAATCGGTTTTCGCGCGGCGTGGTTTTACTACCCAAGACTGAACGCGAACGCGCGTAACCGAAATCCGACGCGTTTTCGGCCGTTCTACCGCGTATACATTATATAAACTCGGGGCTGCCGCGAACAAGACGGTAACGAAAAAGTGGGTCGGGTCGACCGCGACGAATTGCCCGGGTCAAAAAGTACGCGGTTACGTGACGAATGTCTGAAAAGACGAAACGCACGCGTAGACGAATCGTCTTTCAATAAGACGCGGTCCGGAAATCGGCCGTTTCGGCGCGCGTATAAATTCGAACACGCGAACGTAACCGACGGGCGACGAACGACCGGAAAACGAAACCGTCCGTTCGCAGCGCCCCGGCGGCCGTATATAGTAGACGTCGGTTGTAGTAAACGTCTCGGGCGTCCGTGGCGGCCAGAACGGAATATTGGGTAAAGAAAACGTGTCGCGCGCCGTTCGGCCGGCGTTTTACCGCAAATGGTCCGGCGGCGGGTGACACGCGAAGGACGTCTTTTGTCTATCGCGGAGGATACCGAGCGGCGCCTCCACGTGCGTACCACCGGGGGCACGCATTGTCTAGCGCCGCCGCGGAGATTAGGGACAATTAAAGAGCAATTACGGCGAAGAAACGAAAAAAACCGTTTAAACGACCCACGACGAGCGACGCCGGGAACCGGCGGCGCCTGTAGCAAGGACTCGGCCTATCGTAACAATACGAACGAAACGGCGAAGAAAAAAAATTGCTTCGATCTACATTTTCGTTTCTATTATATTTACGTGTTGCGCGCCCGTGTAACTTTCACGCGGCGCAGCGCGAATACGATTGACCACGGAGACCTTGGTCGGCCCGGGTAACAATCGCGCGCCTCGTTTTACATATAGTCCCTCCTTTAAAGATATTTCTGCGCTCGTACACGAGCGGCTGGTTAGGTTAAGTTACATCATTTCGTCGGAAACCGTCGAGGTTGTCCGAAAAATTATAATGAGAACGTTCGAGCACGCGTGCGTGTGTGTGTGTGTGTGTGTAGGGTATATTCGAGGCCCGTATTATTATCACTGCGCAACAATGATTCGCGTGCTCGTGCGCTATTATTATCGTCGTCGTTGTCGTATTTTCCGTTTTTTTTTTTTTTTTCGGAATCTCATTGTTACACGCGTGTACACACGCCCGTAGATTCACGACGAACTCGCCCGCCGACCAACTTACCGTCCAACCACCGTCCGCGATCTCCTGTTCGCAGTACACCTTCAGGTACCAATAGGCCGTACCCCGAATTTGCAAATAGTACACGCCGGATTGCTTCATGCCGGCGTTCAACAGGTCCAAACACGAAAATCCCTAGGGGCGAAAAAACAAACGCGTTCGTTAAACGTGAAACGCACCGTACCCTGTCGTTTCGTTTATTACGCGAGCCCCCCGGCCACACGTATCCGCAGGAATCTACGAAGGTCGGTCGTTTAAACCCCCGAAACGGCCGTTCGTGGTTCGTGGCGAACGCAATTTTCGACGCGAACGTTCGCTACTTAACGTGCGCCATTCGGTAACGATCCTATAGGAAATATTGGGTCACGTCTTCCAATTTACGTCGTCCACGTGTCTTCGAAAACGACGTTGGACAATTGTTTCGTTAAAAACGCGCGGCTTACGACGGTCCGCGTACCGATTTACGCGCGCATACGTCTCCGTATTCGATCCCTGGCCCATGTGTAAAATCATGTAGAGACGACAGTGGTCGATTTTCGATTCGTATCCGTCGACCAGATACGCCTAATAATTACGCTTCGACGCGGCAACGTTTACGATCGCGGCTCGTTACATATATAACGTACGCGGAATAGTGTTTTCACGAATAGAAAAAAAATGGTCCCTCCGACGTTTTTATTTATTCGCGACACTAGACGACCGACCGCAGCGGATACCTACGACCCTAGCGGTCGCGACGTTACACTTACACCGTTGTCGTCCCCTCGATAACAACAACCATAGTACAGATTACAGAGAATATTGCTGAGCGGTTTCTCGGCGAAAAAAAGAAAGTTCGTTTCGGTACCGCGACAATATCGTCATAGAGCATTCTCTAGAGATGTCCGCGCTTCGGCCGGTCGGAACGCGCGTGGTCGAATTCAGTCGGAAACGAAGCCTCAGGTTTCGACGCCACGGCAAAGCGCCGGGACACGCGTGTATATTCGGGGGGGAGGGACATTTCCGGAACATTCGGCAACACGGCGGACGTTTCGACCGATCGCCGCGATCCACTCCGGGCGACGGCGACGGTACGGACGACGAAAGGGCGCGAGTTTTTTCCACGGTCGACCGTACGGGTTGATATTGGTACGGCCGCCACCGGGACGGCGTCTTATATTGCCTACACTGACCGACTCGGAATTACGGGTACGCGGGTTTTGTTTTTTCGTACAGAACTCGGTATCCTCCCGTTCGGTTAAGCTAGGCTCCTTTTTCAGGTTGCCGGACTGGAAATAACGACCGCCGTCCGTTTAGGAAAAATAATTCGGGGCAGAAACACCGAGTGTACGATAAATAAAGGCTTCCCCCGGTAATCGTAGTAATATATCTTCGTGGATTCGGGCGCCGCGCGTATACTCGCGACCTCCGAAACGACATCGCCGCCGCGTGCCAGGGGCCAGGGACTCGAAAATAACAATCGCCGATCGTATCGCCGACGTGTTACGTCGATAGTCGGGGCCCGTAATATATATATAGGAAACGAATCGTTTATTTTCCCTTGAACGCATAGGTCAAGACGAAATTATTATACGCCCGTCGATATCGTATAACGATAATTATTTAATAATAAACGAATTTTCCCCCGTAAACAATATCTTCGCGCGAATCGTCTCGGTTCGTTACGTTCGTTAAAAATTCGTGACTCGTTCGCGCGTCCCGTATCGGCGCGGAAACCCGGTTTTCCATTACCGTCGAGCTGAACGCGTCGATACGCAATCGGCACTCGCGTCCGAAATGCCGTGTTTATCGCGACACAACCGTCCAATAGAAAACAAATAATTCGATAATAATAATTAATTAAAACTAAACGATAATAATAATGATTCGATAATCGAACGATTCGTAAACACGTATACTCGCCCGTCCGTTCCGGCCTACACGCGGCTTATCTTGTTACGAATGGATCGATTGGAACGCGCCGGTTCGATCGAAAACAAATAAACGGCCGTTACATCATTTTCGGGCAAGTAGCTGGAGCGCGTTTCAAATAGAAAACCCGGCGTAATCATACTCTAATCCGTATACCGGATTTGGACAGCCGTGGACAACGCGCGTTTAGTGGTAACGTTGTTTCCCCGGTCGCTCCGAATAGGGCGTAATCCGAGAAAAGCGTATATTACGTAACGATAAACGTGCCCGCGTATAGCCTAATTCGAACTTCAAGGTGATTAATAACGACCAACGTTTATCGATACATCTCGTTTTCCACAATAATATCGCCTCGTGCCCCCCCCCTCCGTCGGGCACATACATACGTATATTGGCCACGTTATCCCTGGCGAAACTTTCGTAACCTCCCCGGTACGATCGATAAATCGAAACTGATAGTATTGTCCGCTATTGGAACGCCGCGCCGGTTTCGACACGAGACCCGACGGCGCCGATTCCGGCCAATTTTCGTAACGCGTTTACGTTAGTCGTTTCGTTGTCGGTTACCGTGCGTAGTTTTGTTTCGTTCGCCGCTTTACGTTCCGTCTTGTCTCCCCCGTCCCGCCGTTTCAATATTGTTTTTCACCTCCGCAATCGCGTCGAATTCGGTTTTAACGTCGTCGACCAACGGCGGCACCGTAAAACGTACCCCGGGGACACTGTGGGACATTCTCTCTGTAGTTAACCGTTCGGTCGCGTCGGTGCGCGATTATAACCGCCGCCGTTCAATCGGTCGCGAATTATCGACGGACGGGTGATTACCGTTTCCGCGCTAAGCTACGTGAAAATCGGACTAACCGAATATTGTGTATATATCTAACTGGATACGAACGTACGTCTAATTAATACGTTTTGTCAGTTACTCGAATACGTTGTTATTATTTACTTAAATTCGTATTAGCGGACAACCGGTAGAGAATCGATTGATGATTCGTTTTGACATGGAAATATCGCCCGATCTAACCGGACCGCGATATTGGATTTAATTCGGTATAATTATACGATTATGTACGCTATTACAGTCGCTATTGCGAGAAAACCAGTTCGGTAAAACGTAATGACGAACGAACGCGAGAGGAAGAGGGGGGGGGCGATGAGAAAAAAAAATCGTCGTTTGAGGAAACCACCCGGTGACGTAATACGAAAACGCCTAATTCGTACGAAACGCCTCTTAAATCGCGCTATAGTATTATTAGAGATCACCGCCAAGGATTCGAAAATAATAATTCCCTCCCCCGTTTCGGGAAAATTTCGTTGACAACTTTTCGCGTCGTTGATAGCGTTTTTTTACGCGCGTTTTCGAATATTCCGGCGACTTTTCCCAACCGATTTTTATTCGGTACTCGCAGGTCGCCCGTCACGGAACCGCCGTCCGAATTATAACGATAATACGAAACAACAATCGTATAATCCGTGTACCGAGGCGTGTTCAAAAAACTAACGGGAATTTTCGTTTTTTCTAAAAAGAAAAAAATGATTTATTTATTCGTCTACGAGTATATAGTATACCCCACACCGCGGACGCGCCTTCGTTTAATTTTTAATTAAATTCGAACTAAACGACGTACGCCCGATAAATAAACTACACGGGTCGTGAATTTAGAGAAAATATTATTTTTACGCGCGTAAATACATACATATAGGCTTATATAAGACGGATAACGTTTAATTAGAATATTATGACGCGTCGTCCGGTGACGGTTGAGAATCAAAGGAGAAAACGGCGCGAATTATCGAGTCGGTTCCGCCGCGTGGGCGTACGCCATTTAAATTCCCGTCAAAACGTCGAAAATCGTTTTACGTAACGAGCGAACCGGCGCGATCGAACGACGTTTGATCTCGCCGTAAACCGTGGCGACGGCGTCAACGAGCGATGTTCGTCGAAGAAGAAAATCCGATTTTAAATATCGTTTCCGTGCGCGTAATGCGTTTTGCATTTGGCCAAACGACGAAACCGCCGGCCGTGATCAACTCTTCCGTTTTGTCGCCCGGCGTATTTTCATAAATACGTTCGGCCTAATTTGCCGGCGGTTCTACGGCGGCGTGGGCTACTCGGTAGGTAACTCGGCAATTGTCCCGACAGCGTGACGCCGGCCCGACGATAAAAACCGTATGTCGCGAAAACCGGCCGCCGATCGGTAAAGTTAGCGGCAACTCTTATCGGCGCCGCGTCGGCTTTCGGGGCCGCGATTCGAAGTCTAAAAAAACGATTCTAACGGGAAACGTTTCGATAACGTCCGGACCGAAATCGGGATTAAGACGACGCGGGGTACGTGTACTTCGGAGGCCGGGTTCGCTTTACACGCGTCACACTGCGCTTCGGTTACCACCGCGCCGCTAACGATTCGGTACCGTTCGCCGATTGGCTCGGGCAACAACTAGCGCTCGTGGACGCTAAAAACGGTCGTGACTTAATTAAAACAAACGAGCGCGCCAAACGACTGTCAAATCGTTCGTACACGAAATAAACGTGAGCGTAATAACAATACAAAGTCGTCGTCCGGTACGAGTTACGACGACGAATGTTCAACGAATCCGACGAGGCGACACGGGGTTACTTAATCGTTTCGAAATAAACGGGTATCGTTTTTTCCTTTATTATCTGGAACGTACGATAACAGAAGCGATTCTTTCGCGTTTCGTTCACGACGAAACGGATTTGAAAAGGGAAAAATCCGTCGAGCGGTTAGACACTTTCAAATCGAAAACTAACGGTCCCTCGCGTAACGCGAACTCCGAAAGGGACCGTCCTAGGCGGAAAAGGTGAAAAGGATATTGGAGACCTGTTATCGTCCCTGCCGTCCTCCGCTCGAACCGCCGAGAACGTCGATGGACGGGCGCCAATGGACTCGCCATTCGTTCGGCCATAGAGCAATGTCCCCATACCCGCCCCGCCCCCCAGAAGTGAAAGTCTTAAGGGAAACGATAACGGCGCGCTTACTTTGACTTCGCGGTTGAACTGCTCGGTCAAGAAACTGACGTTGGCCGGCGGCGGTTTGTTCTTGACGCTCGGGAACACCACGCCCCTGTTCTTCTGGGGCGCGCTCCGGGACGTCTGAACCGACAGCGGTAGATCGGGCGGCGGCGCACCAGCCGTGACGCCGTTGGTGGCGGCCGTGGTGAACGACACGGACGCGGCAGACAGCGGCGTGGACTCGGACAACTGTTCGTCGTACCGGGCGTACTCGTCGATGGTCGGGTCGAGCCGAAGCAGCTCGGCGGGCACCGGACGTTGGGCCAACGTGACCACGTCGTCCTCCTGTTTCTTCAGCCTCCGTTCCACCACGTCCAGGTTGGCGATGATCTTGTTCGTGTTCATCCGCAGGTCGTCGTGTATGTCGCTGATGGCCCGCTCCTGCCGTTGCGTCTGCGTGAGCAGCTCGTCCGATTTGGGCACCAGGTCGTCCACCGAACTCTTCGTGCCCACCACCACGTTCCACACCTCGTCCATTTTCTCGCTAACGCTCAGTATCGGGTGCATCTGCTTCACCAGCTGATCGATTTTGTTGCCCCGTTCCGGCGCCGGCGTGGTACTAGTGGTGATGATCGTCCTGTTGCCGCCGCCGCCGCCATTAGGCCGGCCGTTCGGACTGCGTTCCTGTTCGACAATGGCGCCGTGCACGTCGGTCACCATGCCCATGATTTTGCTCAGCCCGTCGGACACCATGTTGATGTGAAACTGCAACTTCCGATCGATGTTGGCCGTGTTGCTCCGGATAGTGTCCAGCTGGGCGTTTAGCAACTTCGACACGTCCACGTGCTGCACGTTCACCGGTTTCTTCTCGCTCGCCTCCGCGTTGATGTCGTCGGCCGGCCCCAGGAAATTGTTGTCCAACTGACTTTTCAGACCCACCAATTTCGCGTCGATGTCGCCCACCTTCCGGTCCAACGTCGTCAACTTGGTCTCCAGATGGTGGCCGAGCGTGCCCGGCTCTTTCTGGAACAGTTTGGTGTCCAGCGACCGCAGTTTGCCGATCACCGCCTCCGTCTTGTCGATGTTGTTCGTCACCCGCGAGTCGAGCGCCTCCACGCGACGCATCAGATGTTCCACGGCTTTGTCCAAGTTTTCGATGCGCTGCAGTTTCGTCTCCAACGTGGACACGATCACTTCGAACACGTTGAACAAGTATTGTTCCCTGAGAACACAAAAACAAAACCGAACGAACCGTCGATAAATTTGCCCGCTATAGGATATTCGTGTGTCTGGACGCGCGCGGGATAAATTATGAGACGCGAACGGAATAAAAAAACGAAAACGTTCCGTTTAACGGAAACATACGCTTATGTTTGAAAATCGTTCGCCGGTTCCGAATTTCAGTTTCAGAAAGCTACGACGGCACTTGACGAAATACGTTTTTTGGCCACGATTTTAGGAACGTTCCTCGTAAACGAATTCTTCCGTCGTTTCGCGGACGGATTTTTAGTTGTTTCGCCACCGAGTTTATTTCGGATCACCTGTGATCTCTCTGTGTACACGGCGCGTTTTCCGAATCGCGTTTCGAAACGCCGGACGGATTTCCCACGGAAACGATCCCCCTCCCCGACGACGTCCGTAGACGACAGTTTTAACGTAACAAACGGATTGTTCAATCACCAGACGACGTACGGTCGATCGAAACGACCTCTGCGCGACGCAACCGCGCGGCACCGGGCAAACTAGCGTGTTACTACGTTATCCGCTAATACTCCTCGCGTCGCCGTAACTTTCTATTATCGTAAATATAATCGTACGTGCGCGCGGTGGTACGTACTGATCGTCCGTCGTTCATCCGATTCGTCCGTTTAGAGAGCAAACGTCTCCTGGACGCCGGTTCGAAATTAGACGACGTTGGCGTGACGTCCGTAACCGTTTTACGCGTACGGTTTCGATTCGGGCGAATAAACCGATTGTTTGGACGAACGTGTGTACCGATAGCGGACACGTGTTACACACGACCACGTAATATATAATACGAAATGACACGCCGCCGTCGTCGTCGTACGAACCGCGACTTTAAATCGATCGTCTACGGGACGCGCTGACCGCGTCGTTATGAATGGGCCCGTCGTTATAGTAAACCCGTTTTGGATTCCGCGTGTACGATCGTTAGATAATGTACGATCGGCCGGGCGCGTGGTCGTTTTTTTCTTCCTTCACGGCCCGCTGTGATATAACGCGATTTACGTCGTCTTCGGTACGAGAGTTCTTATCGAATCGACCGTATATCGTCGCGATCGATCTCAATTGTCGAAGTAGAACGCGCCGGGATCGGCCCGTCGTGTTAATAGTTTCGTTTCGGAGTCGGACGAAAGCGTGTTTCGTACCGGCGTAAAATAACGTCCCGGGTTATTGGCGCGCGGGCACATTTCGATCGTATTTGGACGCATAATAATCGTAACCCCGTCGAAAATACGGGCGCGGACGAAACGAAACCGTACGAGACGACGACAAATTGCGCGTTTCGAACAACGACGTATTAAATTATTTACGTTGGCCGACTAACGCGAATAATAATATCCAGAGTGTACGGACGCATTGTCGCCGTACGTTGACGGAAAAAAAAAAGAAAGTGTACGCGAGGTAACGACGAAAGAGAAAATTACGATCGTTTCGATATTTAATCGTTCCCGATAGGATTTTTATAGTCGTTTTCTCGACGGGCGTTTGGTACAATTAAAAACCGAACGTTCCTACCGACCGTACGTTTGTTTGTTTTTACGATATTTCGAGCGTACGCGCGCCTCGATTGTCCCGACGTAACGGAGAAAAACGATTCGACGACGGTCCACCGCACAAAGTCATCTAGTCCGGTTACCACCGCCGAACAATGTCGGTTTAAATAACGTCGCGAGCGTTCACCGCGAAGGCCATTATGGCGATAAAAACGAATTTCCACCGAAAACCCGTTCGACGTATACCCGCGCGTGTTACTTCTACATCCAATTCCGCACCGGGAAACGCGGAAATAGCTCCCGGACGTACGAATACGAAAACCGGTGGTGACGATTCAATCGTTTAATCGTCGTTATTGTGTCGGAATTCGAATCGTTAATATGATTTCGAATCGGCCTTCCTCTGAAACCGGGACCAGGGACGTACGAGGTGGTTTTACGACGGTTAATACCCGAATAACGTTCGTCCGGCACGTACGTGTCGTAACGACGTTATTACGGACGTGGCCGGACGAATATATAAATCGTAATAGAAGAATAAACCGTCCGTTACGGTAGGCGTTTTGTGAGTTTATACGCACGGAACACGCGACCGGCCGTACGACGAGCGTTTAAGTCCCCGGACGAACCTACCGGCGGTACGTAACATTTTACCGGTCCGTCGGAATTCGATTAGGCGGACGAGATAAAATTATTTACGCGCGCGTATTCGTTTAAATTCCGGACGGTTTCGCCGGGACGACGGCGACGAAAATTGGAGAAATCGTATCGGGGCCACCGACGTTCGTTTGGGCGAAAAATAAGGCGACAGTCGGCTCTTTCTGTGGACGATTCCGCCGGACGTTCGCGATTTCGCACGAAATCCGTGACACGTTCATCGTGAACGTCCCGTAATTCGTCGACCCGTTTTTCGTCTTCACGGGGAACCGCTCCTACGTACGGACGCGAACGTTCGGCACCGGACGTTGAAATGGCGAACGCCAAACTGGTCTGTCCCCGGGGCGGCGGTCGCGTATAAACTCGCACGACCGTGTGCGTGTTTGTAAAAGCAAATGCGCGGCCGATCGTCGGCCGATAAGCGTCTAGGATACGGTGTTGCCGTGCGCACGCGATACTACACAAATACGTCGTACGGGTGTATTACGCGTGCGCGAAGTAATACGGGCGAGCGACGAAAAACGAGTGGCCGAACGAAACAACGAAACGTTCGTAAATACGAAATCCGATAGCGAAAACCCGTTCCTGTTCGGCGTCCGGGACGATATTTCCGAATAAACGGCGCGCGCTTTCGATCCAGACACGGAAATGGCTTGTTGAACGAGAGAATTCGCTTTTCGAAACGATCGTTATACGCGTACCACTAGTTGTCCAATAACGCGATTTTCTCGCGTAAACAATAAGAAAATCGATTATAACGCGCTCAAGTCGTAGTGCACCGAGTACACGCGTCACGTTTCAATTGTACGGCGGCCCGTTGCGCTAGGTTATTACGTAGTTCTAACCTATTTTCGTATTTATAAATACGGCCGAGGTGTTCGTAAATCGTATCGGCCATCGCGCGCCAGACGAAAACGTTCGCGTCCATCGAGCTCGTCAATCGACGCGATCGTTTTTGTAGCGCCAACGGACTCCTCCGTCGTTTACTAATTTTTCCTTACCAAACCCGTCCAATTGTCTTAGCGTACTTTTAATTGCCTCACGGACGCGAACGACAATTTCAATATGTAGGCCAACCGAGTAAATCCGCCTCGACAACCGTAGGACCGAACCCGTTTAACGTTTATATCACGAAAATCCGTCAATTACCAACTTATCGACGTAAACGTTTATTACGGGCGATATATTAATTACCGAGGTTAGTTGCCGAACGTATTTATAAAGTGTCCGGACGATAAATCGCTCGCGAACCGATAGATCGCCCGAGGCGACGAACCGTTGTAGCGTTTGTATAATTTTAAGAAAACGGACATTGCCGGCGCGTGAGACGAGGTGCACTGGTCGAACTGTCGACACGGTCGGCGTTACGCTATCGGTGTGTCTCGAGTACGTACGTCGTTGGGCTATTGGCCGAAAACGATTCGCTTCCGAGTTTGTCGACGCGCGCGCGCTAATATCGCGCCCGTCGTTCTCGTCCACTTTTAACGTTACAAATCCACGGGACGTCGTCGTCCTACAGTGTACCACCGGGTCGGCTGTCTCGGACGGAACTTGAACGGACGGACATTCGGGCGACCCGAAACGACCGACACCCGACACGGCGCTCGTTCATTGACGCAACCGATTAATTATGTACGCGAAACGAACAACAACAATGATAATAACCGTTCGTAAAAACAAGAGGTTTACTCGTCTTTCAAAATCGTTACGAAAACCGACGACGCAACGTACCGAATATAATAACCGTTATTATTATTAGCGGGGCCGGTGTCCCAATTAGACCGTCGGCGTTATGTCAACGAGAATTCGATTTCGCGGGCACACGGAAACGACGGGGCCGAAGAAACGACGATAATAACAATAATCGAAAGCGAGAAAGTAGTAGAAACTTGCGAGGATTTCGTGCGTTTCGTGCGCTCGGCGGCGGTAGGGTTCGAGAACAAACCGCGTGTGTCGGACGCGAACGAACGCGCGAAAACGTTTTACGGCCGCCAATATTCTCCCGCGGTAAACGTACACCGTTTCGATCTCCACCGTCGCGTACGGACGACCGCTGGCGCGTATAATTCTCGAGTCTTCGGGCCATTTTTTTCCCATTTCGGAAACCCCGGCGACCAGAGCGGACGTTTCCGTCAATCCTAATTTAGATCCATTCGCCAACGTGCGCGCGCGATTTAGGTCACGCGTACATTAATATACGCGCTAATTCGTTCGTTCCCGGCCGCGTTTCTCCGGTTGCGCCCCTCAAATTAGGTAGCGCGCGCCGCTTTGGCCGTCCGCGATCGCGTCGCGCGCCCGTATAATTTTAACGTCCCGCCAAACGAGACACGAGGCGAATTCCGCGCGAGAGTTCCTCGCACGAAAGTTTACACGCGAAAAACCGTTTATACGGTAATTACTAACTAAACGCTTCGCCGTACGACTATTTAAATACGATCGGAGAGTAAAACACTTCCGTTGTTATTCTCACGATTTCTCGAAACCGTCCTCGCGATAAATATACGCGATTACTGCGCGTAATACTGGTAATTAAAGAAAAGAAAACCGTTTCCTTTCCGTCGCGAAATATATAATTCGACGGTTTCCGCGTCGTTCCAATAGGCGGCCCTTAAAAACTGTGTATAACGGACGCGGAAAACGTTCGAACGTGTAAAACAACGTGAAAATGATTGAACCAGAAACGTGAACGGTACGCGGGTTTTATCGGGTCCGTTTTACAAACAGCCAACGAGTAAAACTACTCGGATCTTGTCGAACGCGCGACATTCTAATTGAACGCCGCCGTGAGAGATGTTTTGACATTTGGCCGCGTTCGATTAAACTGCCGCTAGAAAGTGTATAAATATGTTAACGAGACGGAAAATCCGTAAATCACGGATATTTCGATCGCGTTCGTTGGGAAACGTATTTATCCCCGAGTAATTTACGTTTACGAAACGAACGCGCAACTTCTTTCGTTACGACACGGCGCATAGGTAGAAATCGTCCATACGGTGTATCGTAAACCGAACGTTTCAATCGAACGGTTATCGTGTTTTCATTATCGTACGAAAACGTATTACTGGCGCGCGAATGTAAAACGCGTCGCGTCCTCTTTAACCGCTTACGTGCGGCGTAATACACGAACGAAGAAACGGTTCGACCTATCGGCTCGAGTGAGTTACTCGGTCAGATTTTAGGCGAACCACGCGTCGTATTTACAGCGCCGCGTTTTTTTATACGTTTTTTTTTCTCGGCCGTGTAAACATCGCGTAGGAAGAGCGCTCGGACGACACTCGCGTATATTTTCTATGTTTTTTCGAGAGCTCGTTCGGAAACGTACGTAATATTCATCGCGTTATATGTGCCTCGGTAGTTTCGTTACGTGATTAACGGCCGCGGCAGAAACGGTTCGGCGATTTAAAGTAAAGTACGGTGTTTCCCCCGGGCGGAGAAGAGCGACAATCGTGTGGCGAACGAAGCGCCGACTTGTAGCCGCCGGGACGAAACGACCGACCGCCACTTTTCCGCTTCACCGAGAGCCCGAAACGACGAGCACGGGTTCGTACTAAACCTAACCTGCCGGCGGTGCCCGGCGACGATTTACAATTACGGTGGCAATAACGGATCGTACGTATTGTTCAAGCTCGGGTACGGAACACGTACGAGTTACGAAAAAGAAAAAAAAAACGAAAAAACGCCCGGCGCGTTGACATAATATCTCGCGTCGTCCGCCTACGCCGGCACACACAAGCGCGCTCGTTTCGGGACGTTTCGTAAACGAGCCGGCGGGCGATTACGAAACATCGTTAGCCCGTGTAAATACGAAACCGCGTCACACCGGTAACGAAACGTCACGACGGTTGCCCGGGCGCTTGTCACGCGGCCACGTACTTATTGGCCGCCGGGATTCGACGTCCCCGGGGGGCGTTCCTCACGCCATCGTCCGCCGTAACGACTGCTCCGCGTTTATACGGTCGCCGGTACGCGGTCGCGTTTCGCACCTACCGATTATTATTGGCCGCCGGGTCGCGTTTTTGGAAATTCGATTAAACGCCGGGGGGGAGCGCGTTCGTTGTCGTCGATTTCCGCCGTCCGAAACGACCGTTTCCGTAAGGTCCCTCTGGGTACGTCTCTGGGAAACTCGCCGATACACCGGCGCGCCAAGCGACGGCGGTAAAAACGCGCGGCACGAAACGTAAACGGAGAACAAATTACATTGTACGAAACGCCCGATCGTTATATTACATCGATGTAACGTTTCGCGTCGTTACGAAACGGATTATTCAACGCGCACTACCGGCGGATTTATTAGTTTAGCCGCGATAATAATACGGACAGAATCGTATTCGGACTGCGGTTCGAAAGCGCGTGACCGGTCGACGAGCGATATAACAGCGGTCGTGTTATATACGCGTCGTAATACGAACACACGTATATTTTATCTACGAAACGACGACGGCGGCGAAGGCAAACGAAGCCGGTTTTTTTTTTTATTTCTATACCGGCCGAAGAAGTTCGGATCACGCGCTCGTAATCGCGTTACAATATCGTTTATTATCCGTACGGCGCGACGAAAATTCGTATTATTAATATAAATACGGAAAGTTTTCGTCGGTGCGACGCTAAATTCCGATTACCGGGACAGCCAATATGGGCTCAGTTTTCGATTCTTCGCGCCGTTTACGTTTTCCTGTTTTGTCGTCCGACGTGCTCAAACGAAACGCCGAAATTCACCGCGTACTAATGCGCGTCCGTACGACGCGGGCGTAGAGAACTATACAAGTACGGATCGAAAACGTCAAATAGATTACGCGCTCCATTCGTACCGTAATCGTTTCTAGCGAACGACTCGAGATTTTTCCCGTTTAGATCGCGGACGATTTACGTACGCCACGAAACAACCGTACGTCTAAACCGTCGTGTTTGTATGGGACGTGAAAATTCGCGTTTACCGAAGACGGTATAACGTCGGTCGAAATAAAACAAACCGGAGGAACTGACGTCGAGTATTTTTACGAAAAAAATCTACTTCGACCAAGGACAGAGTCACCGTCGTCAACGCACCGAGTCCGCCAAACTTGACCCGTGGACACATCAACGTCGAGCGCACGGGAGAAAATGTACACGGCGTCGTTTGGCTCGAAACTTTCGGTTCATGACGAAACCCGAAACGTGATGGTCGTTCAATTCGTTACTATCGTCTTACTAGCCAAATTCGTTAGTTTTACTTTTTCGTAAATGCCGAGTAGTAAACGTTTGTGTAGCGAAACGTCGAACGTTTAATCGTAACCGGATAACTAGCCACCGACGCCGCGATAATAACGAACGAAATAGTTATTATATTAACGAGAGAGAGAGAGAGAGAGAGAGATACGCGGCCGGGCGTAGTTCCGAAGATTCGCCACGGACTCCCGCGCGTACGATCGTTCGCCCGACATAAATCACCAATTTGGGGGAGGGGAGTTCGGCGTCACGAGCTGTACGTTGAAATAGCGAGCCCCGCGGCCGCGCCGAAGTATTTTACGCGAAACATCGGTAAATCGTCCGAACATTTATCAACGTCGCGTCCGAACAAAACGAACGTAACGCGGGTACGTATAAATAACGTCGAGCGAATACGGCGACCCGGGGACGAGTTGGACAAATCGTCGTTCCGAAAAACGAATTTCGAGACACTTCGGACCGGACGTGGCCGAATCGTTCGTTCGGTGATCCAAAAGTGCTTTCGAATTCTCGGCGCGACGTATTTCGTGTTTACGCGCGCGGTTTTTCGTATTTCGTATAGATTACGCGAATCACCTTCAACGCTACACCGCGTGTACTTTTATTGACCCGAAATTTTCCGGTAGTTTTCTCTTGTCGTCGTCGTAGATATCGTATCTAACTTGGCCCGGTGTTTTCGAATTCCGGGACAGTTTACGCGTATGCCGATTGGACATCTTTGTACCGCACGAGTAACGGTCGTTCGTTTTACATTAAACAGCGACACGTCGCCGCCGGTGTTAATGGCCTAAACCGTAGTTCGCGAACGATTCACCGGTGTCCGCGGGTGTCGGTCCATCCGGCTCCGTATATTATAATATCGCCGCGATTGTCGGGCGGTCACGACCGTACATCACTCAGCGGTTCCCGGTTATCCAGAAGACCAATTATCGATTCATCCTTGAACACCCGACGGATCGTAAACCGCACGAAACAACAGTTTTAACAGGCGGGGAGCATACAGCGCGCTAGCAATACGGAATAATATCGTAACGGCGATCGAACACGGTTGAGTACGTTATACGTATATATAACGCGACTTGACTACACCGCCGCACGTACTTAGGCGATTCGTGTGTAATCGGCTGCTCCGTACCTGATCACGGCCCTTGACCGCTAAATACGTTATCCGCGGCTCTACGTGGTCTTCGTATACGTAACGTAATACCGCGGCGTATTCTCGCGGCGCGTTTCCGCCCGATCGGAAGAACCCGTCCGTCCGTGTGTGTGTGTGTGTGTGTGTATGTACGTGTGTATCGACACGACGGCGGCAACAGGTTCAAGGTCTGATCGTGACTTGGCGTGGGCGCGCAACGACGATGAATCTGCAAATTAACCGCCGCCGCCAATTTCCGACGACGTGATATTACGTGAGAAACTTCCCGATCGTTATAATCGTATAAAATATACACTCGATCGTGGCGCGCGTACGCGACGGGGGCGGCTGCACGACGTCGATAATGCCGTCAATCCCCTCGCCGTCCCTCGTGTCGCCGCTACACTGTTTTTCGGACGTACGTGTTCCGTTCGTAATCGACGGGGTCCGTGTCCATTCGGTTTCGCCGATTAACGACCGGTCGAATTCGGTTCGCGCGCACCGTAAACGGCGGCTAACATTATAACCAACGTGCACATCGGACGATCGTACGAAAACCCGGCCGGACGGACGAAAAGCGATTTCAGACAATTTCAGCGTTTCTCGGTACAGGAAATCCTCGGTCATTCCAACCGTCGGCCACCGGGTCGTCGTCGTCGTCGTCGGTGTTTTTATCGTCTCGCCGGACGCGAAAACGAACTATACCGCGTTACCTCCACTATCGTGGTATCCGTTACGCGGTGTCGTCGATGAGGGAGTAGTTCTTGGATGGTACAGGTGTCGATTAAATACCGAAACGGGTTTCCCGTGACGACGACTTTCGGTTAGTTTTATGTTAAAAATGTGTTTTCGTTAACGACAATCGACGGCACCGCGGCGAGTATATTATTTTTTATCCGGGGAACCACCGTCGACGACGATTTATCGTCACCGTTCCGGTAATTAGTCCGAAAATAAAGTGCCCCGGGAACGAATCCTACGCCGGTGTATTATTAGTAGTAGTAAGTAGTGGTCGCGTTTATCCGTTTCTCGGTATTTCCTTACTCGGACGTAATAACGCGACTTAATAACAACGGCGTACCCGGCGCTGCATTCCCGTCGACGAAAAACCGCGGCGATTCGACGTTAATTCCTACACGAGGACGCGTGTTCCGTGAGCGCTTAATTGGTAAAAAAAAACACAAAATACGTAACACGTTAAAACGACACCGGGAAACGAGCGCGCCTATAAATATCGTAATATATATATTAGTAGTCCAATAGCGACGGTATAAATAGATACGGTGAAACTTCCGTCGACGGTCATCTATTGTAACGGTCAATCGTTTTGTAAAGTGAAAACTACGTAACTCTCCGTACGGCCGTAACGGTCAAATTAGAATAGGCGAAACGGGAGACAATTTCGTATTTGAAAATTATTCGTCTCCTCAAACGACGAGCACGTGTAGTTTTTCGCACCCTTCGGTACGAGTCGAAAACGTTTCGTCGAAGCGGGTGTACGGTTTCAACGGCTTCCGCGAAACGGAAACGCCTTTAGCGGAAAAAATGCCGGACTCGTACGCAAGGCGAATAGTTCTTTTCGGCGCGATTATCGTTCGAATAAACAAAACGATAACCCGATTTTTTTCAAACGTTTATAATACGTACAATACGTACACGAATTACGCTCGTTTTTTAAACGCTTATACGAGCGGGTTTTTTTTTAAATCGTACCTACGTTGCGGTCGATACGTTTTTTAAATTCGTTGTTCACTCGGCGCGTTATTTTAAAAAGTCGCGCGTTATTTCCGGTCCCTTCGGTGACCGATATATACATATATATACATATATACGTGGAAGTTCCACCGTATAGATCGTTTTACACGTCGCGCAAAAAATTTTTACAAGCGGACAATTGTCGGGCGTGGATGTTGGCGAATCGATTGGAATCCGTGGGACGGACGTTTCGGGCGAGGAAACGACTTTTTCCGCCCGGCCGGCGCGACCGATACGACGGTGGTAATAATAATAGCCGCCGTCGCGCGACGAAGCGAAACGAGTTTTTCCAAAAACGTCGCGTGCTTCCAACTACACAATTCGGTACTTGCGTCGCGCCTACTTTTTCCAAACTCGTTTCCATTTGGACCGTTCGAAAACGTAAAAGCGAAAACGGTACGGCGAGTTCGACGATTATTATTATATAACGTTACGCGTCGCCCCCGTAAACAATGGCCAGGAACGACGCGAATACGTAATCGTCCGATCGTACGTTGTTACGAAGAAGAACCCCTTGTTTTGACGTTAAGACTTTAATAACAGGTTTCCGCTCGTACCACACGTGCTGCTAAACTAAGATGCTCGCAAAACTTGACTAACATTGTACGAACAGAAAGGTCTTATGATTTAGATGTTTCACGAGAGCGTGCGGCACAACGTGTGGCCGCTGAAAATGATGAACAACGAGGATACCGATTAGAAGAATAAAGACGTCGTAGAACTTAATAATTATTTACCGACATGTGTGCCGTTACTGGGGCTGTGCAATATTTTTGAAATTTCGTGTATCCATTGTGGGACGTTGCGTTTCCCCGAGGAACGCGTTTCTAATCGTATAATTCTTTCGGTGACTGTTGTTTGCGTGGACGAATTTTAACGGAGCGACCAACATTTTCAAACGAATTAGTACGTCTCTTTTTAAACCGTCACCCACATTCGGGAGAATTTCGAAAAATATCATTCATATTTCGTCGGTATGTATCTAAATATAATTTCCACGAAACACGATTTACCAAAAAAAAAAAGCTCGATCACCCGATATTAATAATATATTGTACAAGTGTAGAACGCGATAGTATACGCGATGTGTGTGCTTGGTAAGCCCAATACGATTGCCGTCGCCTGTTCGGCTCGTCGTCGCCAGTCGAGTGACAAACCTTTTATACGGTCAACGCTATTTTATTATATTAATCGCTCTCAAAGCGTCTAACTTCGACTCAGAAATAAATATTCGTCGGATATACAAGCGCGTGTATTTTCCCATCCTAAGAGTGCCCAACTACCATAAAAACAACAGGAAGCAACCTGTGTTGGAACGCAACAACGTACCGTATAAAGACGGTTGAACGCGCGAACGTTACTTTTTCGTTTCGTTCGATCGGTAAAACCGTAAACGGCCTTTTCGCGTGATCGTGTACTTCTGAACGCGTAGTTCAACGATGGCGATCAACTCGAAATAAACTAGAAACGTCCGTGAATTCTCGGCCGACGGATTTCGGCCGAATCGCGTGCCGAAAAACAAAAACCGCCCGCGCCAATCGTCCGCTATCACCTCTCGAATTTGTTCGCCTCGTCCTACACGTCGAAAACGGTCTTTCGCGCGATCGAATTATACTAATTATTTTAATACGCCGACCAATTTCCGAACTAAAAGCGGCGCGTTCGGGGATCCGCTCGTTTACGCATCGTTTTACGTGACGACGACGCCCCGTTCCTCCGGGTCTACGTTTTCGAATCACTATTATTAACTCGTTTATAAACGACCGTTCGACGCAGCTCGCGATTATAGGTCCGGTGCTGGCGAAACCGTCGGATCGTTTTTCGATGTTCGTTTTTCCGGCCATTTCGCGTTCGCGCCGCCGGGCCCGAGTAAACGGTACGCCTGTAATAAATACTGTCGATTCGGATTCTTCCGTCCCCCTCCCTACTTCTCGGTAATTGTTTTTCGAGAATTATTTATTTATTAATTAACGCCGTTACTTCGAGCCACGTATTTGCCGCGCATGCGCAAACACACGGACTCGGTTTTTTACGCAAACGGCGTTAATCACCGACGTCGCGTACAATGCCCGTTGACGTACAATACCGTTCCGAGATTATACTGTACACGCGCGCCCGGGCGCGCAAATAAACGATCGCGGCGTTTTCACTCGCGCGCATTTGGCGGATAACTGACCCGTTGTCCACGTACAATCGTCGTCGATTACTATCCGTCCATTTTTTGTAATCGGTTCACGGTAAATGGCGTATTGTACAACGATAGGTTCCGACGCGCGCGTCCGGCACGGTAAATTGGCCACCGGCCGACGGCGGCTCGGATTTATTATAATCGCGGTCGTGTTACTTTGACGACAATCGGAACCAGTGGTGTACTAACCAGGGGGGGGAGCAAAATTTTTTAGGAAAAATTAATTTCTAACGAGACGTACATTTTTAGTCGATAATAACGAAAAACTAGAATATTTTTTAAATTTCGAAACGCGTTATAACGTGTTCGTTAAAAACGTATAATCTATTAAAGTTTATACCGTGTCTTGTTCCGTTAGGATCGTCGGATTATTAAAAATTAACCCCCCCCCAAAAAAAAAAATTCGGATCTAAGTACGCCGACTGATCGGAACGTTCGATTTTACGGCGAACGTTTGTATTCTAGGTACACCTAATTGACGGTGTGAATTTCGAGTATCGCGTTGGCGATCGTTAGAAACCAATTGGACGGGCACGTGTAGACTCGACCGCGTCTATTAGCCAACGCACGTTCTTATAAATCTTCAATTCGAACCGGAACGAGTTTTTCGTTTTCACGAAGTACCGAAAAAGTACCGAACGTATCGGTGATACGAACGCGCCGGGCCGAGGAAATTCGCGACGCGTTCTCGACCGTAAGATATTTAAAAAAAAGAACCGACGCCCTGAACACACACCCTCCTATCAAAGAGTCTGTATTATATATTATATATATATATATATTCGCGCGCGCGATACGAGTTACGTTAATTTGTATATAATTAAGGAGGCGCGTGCACGGAGCCCGAGAAGAATGCAGTCGCAGGCGTCCGAGCGTTTCCGCTTCGGTGTGCTTACAAAGAGCCTCGGTGGTGAGAAAGCATCTGGATCTACTGGTTTCGCAATTCGTTGCGCAATTCCTCCGACGTATTTTTTTTTTTTTTTATATACGTACGTGTATTCGTGTACCGCGGGAAACGAAAAGGTCGAAGAACTCTTGGCCGGCGAATACGTATATTCGTGGACACTGTACGTCGAAACGACATTCGTATCGGATTATGTACGAAACCTCCTCCCCTCCCCTAGTTTGTTTACGCCACGATATGATTTATAATACGGGCGGTTTAGTCGACGGGAACAATATCCGTCGTACGTCCACCCATTTTGGACGACGCGAAAATGCCGTCGGTCGGCCGACACTTAAGTATCCGGTTTGCCGTTCGTCGTTGTACCTAATCGCCAGAGCTCGGGCGTCGTCGAATCCACGGCGAACACCGACGGTTCTAACCCTAACCTAACCTCACGAACGATCCCTACCTACGTCGCGCGAACGTCGAAAGAAACCGTGACCCGATGCCGTCTAACCTTTCGGCGACCCGATTAACGGGAAGTACGCGTTTACTTGCGCGGTTCGCTCGCCGACGTTAATCGTTACGATCGTACACCACGCGCGCGCAACACGATCCCGTTCGTACCGACCGGACCGGCAATCAATTAATTCCCATCCGACGTGACCGTTCGACGATTTCCAACCGACTGGTTCCGTGTTTACCCGTTCGATAGAGGAAAACGTTTAACCGATTCGAACGGCCGTCCGCCGACAGTCTCGTCGTTCGCGGACGCTATAATCGTACGGCGAAACGTCACCGTAAATCCATAACCGAAAAAACGTTCCGTTTTTGCCGCCGCGAAATAAAGCGTCCAATCGATAGGCACTCGTCCGAAACGTTTTCGAAAACATTTTTGGCGTTTAAAACGCGTTCGATTCGATCGATTTATAAACGATTTTAAAAGCCCGTCGGTTGAATCGAAACGTTGTTCAGTAATGTCGTGAAAACGAATCGTCGCTTTCGAAAATTTCGAAACCAACGAAGGGGTCTCGTTAACGAAAACGTCTAAAAATTAACGTTTTCGTAAAAATACGTTTACGAAACGGCCGTTTTATATTTCGCGAAAAAATATTTTTGGTTTCCGGCGGCGAAAACGATCGGAAATCGTAGCGCGAATTGTCCCTTGTAATTATCGTTGAAAACAATTACGCGAAAAGAAGAAAACAAAAGCGCTGGGACAGCGCTCTACGCGACACAGCCCCTGAAACGCGTATGACTAATCGACGTACGCGTGAAACGATCCGCTCCAGCGGTAACCTAAACTCTGCACGCCAATGGCCGTCTAACAATTTTTCGAAAGATCGGTAGATCGAATCGGGCGGACAAGTAAGCTATAACCGTCGGTGCTAACCGCCGCCGAGTATATGGAACACGCCTTCTCGTTACGATTTGCGAACCTGGGGCCACCTTTGAAGTGATGGAACGTAGTAAAGCGATAATGTGATGGTATACGCCGCTCGACGGGCGTTTAAAAATGACGAAACACCCTTTACTCGGCGTTATAAATAAACGTTCTCGTCGTCGTACGTTTTCGCTGTACAGGTCGAAACGTAAAAAAACCGTTTCGTACCGCCGACGTTAAGTGGGCCGGTTTCGGGACCGCCCCGACCAAACCGTAACGTACGCGCGATCCATGCCGTACGGTATTACGCGTTTTTCTCGTTCCGTCTGTATTTCGACCGGGCGCGCGCGAATCGTGACGTATTATAAAAATCTCGTATGAAAGTGTCCGTCGTGACCGAAGACTCCTAGTAAACTGCGCGTGCGCGGGAAGGGGGGAGGCGTTGGATAACTTAACTACGCGCCGCTCGCGTTACCGCGGGCCGTTGTCGGACGGATAGAGGGAAATCGTATACGCTGCTCTAAACAAACAGCGCCGCCGTCGTATATAAATAAAGGCGCTTTATAAAAAAAAAAAAACGTACTATGGTGGAGATAAGTCGTTTTAAGCGCGACTAATTACGCAACTATATATATATATATATACGCGAAAATCATGATTGGCGAATAAGTAGGACTCGTTGGCTGTTTTACTCGAGTGTGTGTATGTAGAGGGGAACGGAACGGGGGGAGGACAACACCGCGTTATTCTCGGGTGTATTGTCGTGCGCGCGTTCCAAACACAGCCTACGAAATGAACTTCGATATCGAACGGTTTTCTTCGATTAGTCGTCGAGACCGACGGATGTACCGACGTAGTGAAACGTCTCCGGTTACGTTCGGACGAACGCGTCGGTGTTCCCGACCAATAGAGCGGACGTGTCCAGAACGACTAAAGCCTAAGTATTCGTAGAAGTTTTTCGCGTACCCGAGTAAGTTAATCGTATAGCTCGTTGCCGAACGTCCACGCTTACGAGGTCGTTTATCTTACCGTACGTGTAACAGTAGCGAGCTTAACAATGGCACGGCGCGTGAACGCTCGCCTGATACGAAAAATACAAAACCGTTTAACGGTCACGACCGAGGTGACCAAAATGATACCAACGCACGTTCGGTTCGACCGTTTCAATAAATTATCGCGACGCGTGACGGAAGTTAAGAAATGTGGTCCGTGCATAGTCCGTACAGGCCGTATTACGGTGGCGTTTGTCGTCGTGGGACCGATCGACGGACGGCCCGTCGTCGAGTTTTCCGCGGGCCCCTCTAATCGACCGACGATGACGCGAAAAACGATTGTGCGTGGAACGTTCGCGATTGCCTCCCCGCCGAAACGATTCTATTTCCCATTTATCGCGCTTGTCCGTACTGGTGCCTCGTCGATTCGATACGGGCGATATTGGACGCGCAAATAAATTGCAAAACGTCTTCGTTCGGGTTTTACTGGCGCGTCGTCACGGTTCGCTCGTACGTGTACGTCTTACGAGAGCGAAATAATAATTACAAACGGAGAATAAACCCCCCTCCCCTGAACATTTTTTCGCGGGATTAATTTCTCCGGAGACGTACATTTTTCGTCGATAATAACGAAAAAACTAAAATATTTTTAAACTTCGATACACGCGATAACGCGTTAATTAAAAAAACCCGATGTGCTATTTAAAGTGTTTCGTTAGGGCCGTCCGATATATTTAAAAAAAAATTAAATCGCCCCCCCTCCAAAGTTCAGGTCTAAGTACGCCACCGCTCCGGCGTTGCCAGGAATATTGTCGTTTACGACAAAACGAAACGCTCGAACATTTCGTACGCGCGTGCGACCACACGTTACGAAATATACGTCGTTAAAACCCATCCCCAGATTGCACGCGGCCGATGGACACGATGATGGATCACGTGCCAGCGTCCCGATTCCGTCGAGTTCGGTTTTGACGACGACGAACCGGAGAACGCGCACGTAAATTGATCGCCGCTGTACTTGGCGCGTGCACTTAAGGCCGACCGCGGTAAACGTCGTGCCGACAAACGGTACGGAAATGAGCGCGGGAAAAGCCGGTGACGTCGTGTACCGCCGGTGGAGGGAAACTGTTACGACGACCGGGGCGGTCGAAGAACGCGCGATTAGATTTCGCAATGCGCTTTTGCCGGCCGGCGAACGAACGAACGTCCGATCGGTATACATTTTCGTTTGTCCGGGCGGCGACGTATACTACGCACGGACGGCAGCAGCGGGGCGCCAGAAAGAGGCGACCCGTTATTACGCGATCACGATTCGCCGCGGTTCGTTATACAACGTCGACGCGTATCGTATTACTACTACGTGTGTGTGTAAACCGAAAAGTACGTTACGGAGAGAACGAGACGAAATTAAAAAGAAAGACGGCACGAAGAAAAAAAAAACCGTAATACGTACGCGCGTACGGTATATATACACGTTTAGTAAGTATATTATAAATATTACGCGTACGTACGGGACTCGGTGAGAGGTTTTACGCACTAGGTCAAGGTTGTGTAAATCGTACCGTACCGATATAATCGATAATAACGAAACGACGGTAGGACGAATACGCCGAACGTAACGCCCGTAATATTTGGCCGCCGTCGACCTCAACTCCCCCAGCCGGACTTTAATCGAAATCACCGACGGAGCTTCCTCGTTGCGTGTTTAGCGCGCGTATGATAACACGTGTATAATATATATACAACGTCGTGACGACGAATCGCGACTGGCCGATTATATTAAACGACGAACCCTTCTGTAATTTCGGACAAACGCGATTTTCACGATATACGCTATAATCGGTACGCGGAACTTACCGAGTTTTTGGAGATAATCAACTGTTGTGAACATTATTATGCGGAAAATAATTGTCTCTATATAGTAATTATAAACGTTCTTATAACGAAATGATTATAATTATATCTTATTATTTGATTATTCCTATACAATAATTGTGAACATTCTTGTAACAAAATGATTATAATTATATAAAAATTATTGTAAGACACTTTCGGGCATTATCAACAAACAATCCGAAGTACCGAGAAATCTTTGGTAATTTTCGATAGTGCCTCGTCGCAGAAAATCGAGTCGGCGTGATATTTGCGGAGTATCGGGTGTGTGGTATTTGTAGGAGCATCGGTCAAACCTTCCTTAATATTTATGTATAAGACATAATTAATTTCGTTTCGCGGTGAATCTTTAATAAATATCGCGCGTGTTAATTCGACTATTTGTCGTCTATTTCCTTTACATAATTGTTGTTGCGGAGACGTCCCATAACACAACGGTTCGAAACGCGCGCCGATCGAATATTTTCCGCGAGTGGTCTGTATCACTTTGTTATCGGGGTGGTGGACGACAACGATATAACGGTATTAGTCAACGTTGTGACCGAGTGAGTCGTTCGAAGGTATCCACGGCGGTCGGTGGTCGAATTAATGGAAATGAACCCTTTTTTGCTTCTAATACTTCCGCGATATTGTCGTTAACATTCCCGAAAAAACCGGCGGAAAAATATCCCCCTTAAAATACTCGTTCGTTGTTGTCGCGTAATATTTCTGTATATTATACGCGTAATACCGGCAATCGTTTCGCTTGATATACGGGACGAAGCGCGTTGGCCCGTGTACGGGATTTCGAAAATTTAAAAGGAAAAACCGGCGGTTTACGAACAGCGTACTCGCCGGCCACGAATAAACGCGCCTACCGTAGTTAAGTACTACGGCCGAACTCCGGTAAGAATCCACGCCGTTCGCTTTCGTCCACTTGCGGCCGTTGTAATTTTATCGTCTCCGGTAGTTTTACTATCGTCGCCCAACGTTCAACACGTTCCGTGTTCGAGACTAAACATTTCGGGCGTAATTACACGCCCCACGTCGTTTCGCGAATCGTTCGATTTAACGTTACGGATAAAATAATATTCGTCAAATAACGTCGTCGTACGCCACGCTGTTGGCTCCCACCGACTATATATATGTGTGTATGTGTGTGTGTATGTACGCGTAGTTGACCCGCTAATTCGATTTTCGGTAATACGAGAGAAATTGCGTGAAAACGTTCCGAAATGGTTACGCCGCGTATTGCGACACGACGACGAGGCGATATTATTAACGATATCGCGCTAACCGTTACCAATTCGAACTATAATTTTAATCTCTTAAACTAGTTCCCCCCTCCGTCCGTCGTCGTTGTTTTCGGTTATACCGAAGATACAAGCGCCGTTTCGTTCCGTAAACACAGCCGACGGTGTGTAATTGTCGTCCATCGGAACGTATAAGGCCGGCCATCGGTCCGTACGTCCAAGCTATGGGTTAGGTTAAATTGTACCAATTTCGTAAAACGTACCCGAGCACGCGCGCATATACACACGTCCGCGGTGCCGAGGTGAAACACTCGTTCTCGATCGCGTCGTATTTAATTGCCCGCGAACGGCGGCGAATGGGCAATTTCAAACGTAACCTTGACGAGTACGGTATAGAGGCTCGCGCGTACTCACATTCGAACGATAATTGACGGTCGCGGTAATTATAAATCGTACGCGATGGAAACGAAAAAGGCGACGGGCGCAGAGGGAAAATCGCGAACGAGAGATTCACACACCTGTTTAACCGGACAGCGAATTACGCCGCGCGATTGTTTCGCGTGTGCCCGCCTGCCCTTTGACGTGCGCGCGGACCGTTAAAATATACACCGCTAAACAACAGGGCGGTGTTGGTAAAGTGGAGGAGGGGGAAACGGTCGTGACGCGGACCGGGCGAGGTCGGTTCCCGTCCGTTGCCGGTCGGGGAAAGGGGGTGGTGGGGTGGGGTGGAGAGTCGTCGTTCGGTCCACGAAACACGAAAACGCGGAGAAAAATACGTTGCGAATAACGAAGGAGCGAAACTCGCCGCGGGAGCGTGTGGATTAAGTCGCGTCGGGAACGGTACAAACGGCGAACCGGTCACGTTGTTATACGTATGCCGATCGGGCGGCGAATATCGTGACACTAACCTACGCGAATACACGTAATAGATAGTCGACGACCGGTCCGACGACGGCGTAACGAACTCCCATTGTTAACGACGGCCGTTCATTATTTCGCGAAATGATTTCGTTCCGAAAATAATCGCGACAATAACAGGCCGCCGCGAATGGCGCGTGTTTTATTTATCGTCGTTCGAACGGTATGACACGCGCGCGTCGTGTCGTTCGGTCGCCCGCGGTCCGTCATAAACCGTTTAATAAAAAAGAAAAATTTCGAAACGTTTTTTACGTAATATCGTAAAATGTCGCGAATAACGAAATAGCCCGAAACAAAACGTCGCGAATAATACAGCGTCGGGCCCGTTGAACGCTCCTAGTCGCCCGCTATAAACCCTTCGGCGAGTTCGTTATTAAATCGCCGACGGTGTTCGAAGGATTTTCTTTCGGGCGTTCGGGACGTATTTTTCCACCGCTAGTGCTCGACGTGCCCGTACCTAATTAGCCGAGTAAAGTGGACGAACTTTAGTTGTCTATTTACGAGTACGTCTGGCGGCTGTCGGCGATCGTTCGTACACGCTACCCACGGGTACGAACATAAAAACAGGGGAAGGTAGTGCGACAAATGCACCCGTAACCGGCGGCGAACCGGGCGAGGAACATCACGTTCGTACGGACGGACGATAAAATTATAATGGAACTCGTCGTCGGGGTACGGCGCGAACATTGTACGCAACGGACACTCTAAATGTGTACGGTAATAGAAACGAAAATTACGAAACGTTCGAAAGGTCAAAACTATCGACGGCGTATAATAAGAGAAACGGATTTAAAGCTTTTTTCTTTTTATAATACGCGCGCGTTGTAGGATCGTATATTGCGTAACGCGGTCCGGGCATTACTTTACGTCGGTAAACTATAAATATATATATATATATCGAATTTAACGAACGAAATCGGAGAGTAGATTTACGAACTGGTAATCGGAATTCGTTCGGTCCGTGCTCGGCGTTAATTATTGTTAAGCGCGTTCGCCCGCCAGTCATATCCGATAACGAGTGCTATCCCCATATCGATATACGTCGTGTGTATACACGCGCGTACACGACGCTAGTAATAGATCGAAATGAGATTTTATCAGGCTCGTGATAAATTATACGAATATAGATAATTATAAATATACGTAGACGGAAGGTATACCCTACATAAACCGCGTATTGTTCGGCGTAATTCGTTTTTCGCGACGCGAGTTCGAACGCGATCGCGCTCCGCTGCTGTCGATATAATACGCTCTACGTACCTTAATAATAAGCCCGGACGGCTACTTTTCTTCGTGCGTCCACGGCGATACGTTACGCGTCCGTCCGTTTTCGTCCAGGAAATCGAATCGACGGCACGTTCGCGCGCGTCCCCAAAAGCCGTTTAGGGTAAACGACCCTCTACCGCTCACTATGGCACGCCCGAAACGTCCGATTGATTTTTTCGAATTTTTCCGACGATCGCCGCTACGGCCGTACACGGACGTATTCGTCGAAACTTAGCCTTATCGCCCTAAATGGCCAGAAACTGTTAACCGTGCCGCGTGAAAATCGCCGTGCCGTTCGCGTACGTTAGCCGAACGGCGTCGTAGGCGGTCAGCCCCCAGGGTTTCCGAAAAACGTCGTGTATTTAATTTTACGAACCGTCGGCCGTTATTTCACGCGAATCTCGCTGCGGGTCCCCGAAAAACGACGAAAACCGATTTTCGCGCTAAACCGATACGCGGTTCGTTTTTGACGCGCGAAACAATTCGGTCGTTAACCGCGAGCGATGATGAACGTACAACTTCACTTTGCCCTCCGACCGAAATCAATCGGAATTCGCGCACGGATATTATACGCGCGTTTATAAGTGCTCGGTCACGGTTCGTTCGCGGACACGCGTTTCGTATTACGTTATTATTACTATCGTATCCTTTATATTATAATATATATATATATATATATATATATATAGGTACGCGTCGTATTACGAGAAATATTATCGAGCTTAGACAACGCGTAATAATGCTCGCGTATTATATAATAGTACGCGAAATACGGCCTAGCTTTCGTAATACGCGTAATCTTTTGTCGCCCCTTCGCGGACTTTTCAGTCGATACGCGTCACGCGAACGATCAATGGGCCCCCCCGTTACGCTTTTTTTTCGTTATCGGCGCGAAAGGCTATAAGGTTACGCGGCGTTTGACGACTTTCTCGTTCCGCGTTCCCGTATAACCGCCGTTTCGTTCGACATGTCGAAATACGCCGCGGCCGCTACGACGGCGGAACGTACCCATAACGGGCGAAACGTCGATGGACGAACGTCGCGCGGAAACAGCCACGGAAACCGTATCGATATAAATCTTCCGCCGGTTTTTTCTTCGGACCGCTTCCCACGACGGGTTCGCCGTCGCTACGTGCGGCCGCGTGTATGTCCGCGTATTTCTTGCCCCGCGGTACAGTTCAGGTCCTCCTAAACGGGATCGTCGCGTCGGGCCGTCCGTCGTAATATTATTATTATTATTATTATTATTATTACTACTACGCCGCCCGCGAGTTTGTCCGGAACCGTATAATTTATATACGCGCACACGTCAGTCGCCACAACAAATATAGAACGAATCGCGGCGCTCCGACGACGGTGGCCGAATAATTGAAATTTAATGATACGGTTCGCCCGTTTTCGCGGTGTACACACGAGTCACCCGCAGCGAGCCCATAAACCGACCGCCGTAATTGAATTCGTCTTATACGAGCGTATCCAAATGGATCGAAACGAACGTATTACGATCTACGCGCCCGCGGATTGAAAAAAAACTATCGGCGAATTCCGTTCGGCGTTAATCGACTAGCGAAATGTTTCGCGTTATCCGATTATCGACGAACGAAACACGTACCGCGCGGTTCGCTTCGGTATTCGACCGACAACCGCTTACGAAAAACAACCTCGCCGATAATTCGGGTAGATTGATAATTATAATACGCGGGACAGCCCCGCGGATATGTTGAGTAACGTAGCGCGCGCGCGCGTATAATTGGGCGCGTACACAACAAATTATTTCGAATCGTTCCACCAAAAACGAAAAAAATTTTGTCATTACGCGACGTTCGCTTTCTCCGATTTCAAAAAACAAAAACTACCGACGCCGTTCGTGTTCGCGTTTTATAATCGCCGCGGTCGGGCGTGTACGAACGAAATGTCGGCAAAGTCGAATTTTCGGCAACGACCAATACTTAACCCGATGCAGATGTCGTTGTCGCCGATTTCGTTAAAAACGAAAACAAAAAATGTCCTTAAACACCGACGCGATCCGACGACCAATCCCTAATTCGGTCGGGCTCGTTACGCTTGGGTTTAAACGTCGCCCCCTCGGCAAACTCGTATACCGAAATCGAATAAAGTCGTCGTACTTATACGTCTGGTGGACGTTACGTGGTGGAGAAAACGTATCCGTAAGGGATTTACATTTACGCGAATCGCGTCGTTTCGATGTTACGTTTTTTCTCCGTCGAGTATACACGTACGTACCTAATTCGAGTGACCTAAACCTTTATAGACGATAATTTCTCAAAAATCGAACCGCCTTACGCCGCTCATCACTTATAACTTAGAATAAACCCGCGACATTTCGATTACGTTAATGTAATAGGCGCTTATTGTATTAAGCGGTCGACTCGGCGTATCTAATAACGTACGTTTCGCGAATGAACGAACAAACGTACACTTCGACACCGACGTCGAAACGACCGCGGGATTCTTACGCGCGTCGAACACAATTTCCGCGGCGTTAACAACCTAACCTAATCGACCGAAAACGAAAATACGGACGGGACTTGGAAAAGAAAACGTTCGTCGGAAAGACACGCGCGGGAAACGTAGAAAATATATACATTTTAGACAATTCGGCGATCCGTACCGTCGTTTGTAACAATAAGCCGACGTTCGGAGTGTTTTTAAGACACCGTTGACTTGATTTAGAGAGACCTTCCAGCGATGGAGAGAAGAAAATATGACTATAGGGACGAAAAGGCGGGTCGTTACGTTCGTATTCCGCGCGGGAAACGAAAACGATCGGACGACGTCGGGACGTCGCGCGATCGTATCGCTCGTAAACTCGTACGGCGTCGTACGTAACGTAACGCGAAGCCGAATGAGTCCGTTGTCCCCGAGGCGGTCGGCCATATACGGAGACCGACTACGACACAAACTACCGTACGCGCTCGAGTTTAATGGAGACCCGGCGCGATTGCGGCAATCGATTATGAGCGATTTTTTTCCGCCAAAATGATGAGAACCTACTCGGGCCACGCACCACCGCCACGCGGCACGCACGCGGCAGTGCCGACCGAGTGAAAGGCGCGCGCGTCTGCGTATATTATTATTATTTCCCACACTAGCGCGGGAAAAAAAAACGATATATACGTACGGAACGTTTTCCAGACTTGATTTCGCGTTGTACGCGCGCGAAAAAAAAACCGTCGACCGGTGTACATAAGTATCGTACGTGCCTAGCTGTGTTTCGGAAACTCTCGCGCCGGTGACAAAAACACGTAACGAACTCGTCGAGCACGGGACGCGCGCGTGCGAAAAATCCGCCGGGCCGGACTCCGGGAAAACGTTCTGTGCGTGGCCGTCACGCGAACGGCGAACGAATCGGTCAGTATGCTAGGCGAACCTTTTCCGAACGGTTTACTGCCCGGGAGGTCCGATAACGACCGCGGACACGGCCGATTTTACGTCGGCGAAATGCCGAGCTCTCCACTATGAACCCAAACAAACAGGAATCGTCGTCGCGAATGTTTCGCCGGACGTTTATCGAACTTTTCGGTTTCTTCCCTAGCGATCGTACGTCGCGCGAAAACTGGTCACGTACGAGCGGCGCTGGTTCGCGGCAAACTGCGAGACGACCACCGCCGCCCGTCGGAAATCCTGAATACGCTTGGCGGTTCAATCGTTATTGGACGAACCGGCGAGTAATAAAAAAATACGAAACAATATCCCGTGGACCGTTGTTTTTATTTTCGTTATTTATTCGCGGCGCGGTAAAGCTAGGAATGTCGATTACTAACGAACGCGCCGTCGGTAACGGGAAAACGACGTTTTCGTTATTTTTGTCAGGGAGATAGTTCTAAACGGGTTCTCGCCTTGAGAATAGCGCGGCGCGTCTCGAAATATTATTTAATTCTAACCGAACGCGAACGTTCCCGGCGATAAAAACAACTCAACAACAACGCCTACAGCTCGATCGAAAAAACGACGGTTTCAAGTACGCGAATTATCGTTAAAACTCGCGTCGCTTTGAAACGGGCGGTACATTTTGTTTACACGATAACGGATTGTAATTACGCGAAAATCCGGCGCGTAAACGTTATTACGGCCGATAGACAATGGGTTTTATATAAAAAATATTTCTCACGGGTGATTTCTCTCTAGTTTCCTTTCGGGTTTTATTCCGCGCTTTTCGCGCTCACACGCGTTAACGCTAAAACCGGTGTTTACCCGGCGCGCTCGTGTCCGCGTTACAAAACGTAAATCGACGGGACGCGTAGTTTTCGCGCCGCGATTGCCGAACGCTCGTTAAAAAAAAAAAAAACGACCGTTCGATGTAACAAAAGCGACGCGAGTTTCGTACAGAGACGCGAACGCGACGGTACGTACGGACGTCCTCCAACTCTTTCCGTCGTCACTATTATTTCGAACGACTTTCGTACGTATACGGGGGAAGACAAAAACCACCGTCGACGACGAGCGAATCGTGAAAGGTTACGCGTCCGACGCTCGGGACGTGAAATCGATCGTATTTATTCCCGACGTCGTTCGGCGGTTCGTTCCGACCGCGTCGTTCGTTCGCGGGTTTGGTAAACAACAATGTTGTCGTCCCGCCGTACGCGAACTCCGCGAACCGCCGCGAAACGGTAACGCCGTTACGTAGTCTCTCCCACCGTTGTCCGGATCGACTCGTTGTTAATCGCGACCCGACGACGTACGGAATATCGTGTCGCGTCCGCGTTTCTCGTAGTCGCGTACGAAAACGGGCGAATCGCGAACATTCGCTACCGGGTCAGCGCCCAAGCACGCGATCGTTTCGCGCCCGAAACGACGAATTATTCGGTTCGATTTCGGCGTTGGGGCGGGACTAACGCGGAACGTCGTAACGTGCGTCGCCCGAGGGGTCGTAAATAGTACGGGCGATTCTTTGTCCTGTTTTCGCGTCGTTCTTCTCTTTCGCTATTCGTAACGCGGAACAATAAAAACGAAAATAACCCGGAAATTGCCGGAGTTCAGTTTTAGGCGTACGCGCGTTTTCTCTTAGATAATATCGCTACGATTAATTACTTTATTCGCATACTCTCGGGCGTACTACACCGCGAGTGGCGTCGTGTTACGACGGCCCTGTTTTCGTTTCGTTTATAAAAATTACGCGTCAATTTCTCTTCGTAGACGCGGCCACGGTACCTACGCGTATTCCGTTGCCGCGCCATATCGTGACCAACTTTGCCAACATTTCCCGATTGTCTCCAAACGAAAATACGGGCGCGTATCCTTCGACGTATCCCCGCGGACCGCCCGTTAGTTGTTCGGGCGATCCGACGTCTTACGTGACGGCGCGCGGGCAACGTCGCGCGTGTACGGTTTCGTAGAAACCGTTTTCCGTCTTGCACGGAGTTTCGTCGGACGTTTTCGCGACGCAGCGCACGCGTTCGCCGTGTCGTACCGTTTTGAATTCTAATAAACGAACAAATATCGTTAACGCCCGTAGTTGTAATAATAGTACCGATGTACGGCGCGCACGTTCGCAATATCAATGTGGAAATTAGTAAGTACACGACGTCGCGCGTACAGCCATAATACGGGCCGCGAGGGGATAATAATGGATGGCGAACGACGCCCAGTAACGCGCGAAAACCGTGACCTCGGCGGTGATTTTTTAGAGGGCGTCCAAAATGTTCGCTTTTTTTTTTGATTCGACGACCACTGTGCAAATGTGACTCGTTACGGCTCTCGGACGGATCCCGCGGAATCGACTAGGACGCGGAAGAATACATTTCCTACGAAAAAACGCGCGTTTGTTTGGAAAAAATGATTGACCATTTCACAGGTGGCCGACGTAGTGACCACGGGTCTCGACGGGATGTGGCGCGGTGAAACGAATACGGTCGGAACGTGACGCCGAAACAAAAAAAAAAAACGAGAATTTCGCTCGGTAGGACAACCGTCTCGTATCGCGTTACGCGCACCGTAATTCCGAATACACGAAATATTCTCGTATTCGATCAATTATCGGTTCGCCGATATTCGAAACGCTCGATGACCGTTGAAAACGGAAACTGAGGCGAAAAAAAAAACATATCACGAAATGGCGAACTAGTCGCGTTAAACGTTTCTAGTTTTCGACTGGCACGATTTTAAAACTTACTTAGCCACGAACCGAACGTAGCGTAATTATTATTATTATTATTATTATTATTATTATTATTGTTATTTCGAGACCGCTGTCAGATGATTAATAGGAGGACGTTTCAGGCGCACGTTTACCGTTTCTCCACAAAACGGACATTAAACGCCTCGGGTCGAAACGTGCGTACAATACTTAAAAATTTTTTCATCTCGCTTTTTCTTTTAGAGGGAAAATCGTATATTTTTCGGAAACGCTCGATGCTCGTATGTGTGTCCGAAGGTTATAGTCATCGCGACGTCTCGACAGGACCGTTTCTGTCACAGCAGCGGCAGCGGCGACGGAGGTTACGGTGAAAGCGCGCGGCGGCGATCGTTTGATATTTCGCGTTGCTCCGAGCAGCGCGCGCTCCGCCGAGATAGGTAGGTAGGTAGTAGATAGGTAGGTAGGTAGGTCGGTAGGTAGGTAGGTAGGTAGGTATATTAACGTATAATAATATAATATAGGTACTCGCGCGCATGGGCTATACGACGGGTGTGGTCGCGTCGCGTGTGTACGAGCGTTACAGTAAAAACCGACCCTCGTTTTGGCATTACGTAATCGCGTCCGTCGCACGTATAAATATAATGCACGCTCGTACGATTTACGCGCGTTTCTATATGTGTGTGTGTATGTAAAAAGTACCAAGTTCGGCGGTGGTCGACGATTTTGATAATCGGTCCGAAAAATATGTACTTAAGTACGACACGATAATATTATAAATATCGCGTTATCTAAAGTATTACGTCATGACCGAAAAAATGGAATCGGTGCGACGAAAAATTGAAACGCTTCGACGGGCGCGAGAGTTCTAGCGAGGTACACAATTTTCGGAAGAAAAATTGAACCGTGACGTTTTATTTATCCGGTCGGATTGTTTAGCCGAATTTCGTTCGTCCGCAAATCGTCCGAAAATTAAATCGCGTAAATTCCGTCTTCCCGCTACAATGGACGAGTATATGTTCCGCGTCCTTTCGAAATTCGTACGATAACGTTAACGGCTTTATCGGGCCGTTATTCACTACGGACTCGGTCTATCCGGTATCTGGTAATAAAATTATCGGGAGAGGGACGTAACCTTATTTTTAAACCACGGTAAGCTACGATATTGTAGAACAATACCGCTGTAAAGACGTTGACAATCGTTAACTAAGAACTCGGTATTTACGATCAATCGCCATATCGTCTTTTATATATATATCGTTATTGTTCGAATGACGTCTTAAAACGTATTAAATCGTTTTTCGGAAATAAAATAAGACCGTTTTCGCTTAATATGATTTACAATATCGTATATAGTTCGCGGACGACGACGACGGAAACCGCGCGTACAATACGTTTCTCGTTTCGGTAATAAATTTCGTCCAAAAACCGACCGGATTACCGTAAATACGACGGCCTCGGGAACGCGTTCTTTCCGGACTCGGCACCCTATGATCGCGGCACCGAATGTAGGACGTATATGTTTTTGCGTACACGCGACCGAAGGTTCCAAAAACCGGCCGCCAAACTAACGCCGCTCTCCGTACTTATAAATTCCGACGGTCCGACACGAAAGTTGTAAACACGTTAACAATTCGCCGGTCAAATAGTCCAACGATATCGTCCCCGATTCCCCCGTCGTTAACGTCGCCGAAAATAATTTAATCGACGTTTCGCATTTTTCCGCCCGGGACTCGAGGTCTCCTCAAAAAAAAAAAAAAAAAACCAAA
>JAIPRN010001906.1:0-37539 GCA_025469175.1 Geopemphigus sp. TES_GeoC_2020 | reverse complement strand
GGAAAAAAAAAAAAAAAAAAAAAAAAAAGGGCTTCTTTTGTTAAGCATAGGGTAAACTGATTCCGCAGGTGCGAGTGGCTTTTGTAGTTACGTCAGTAATGTGTGGACCGAAAGTACGTTCAATTGTTACGCCGAGGTGTTTAGCTTGTTTGGACTAGTTTATAGAGCGATTGTTGATTTGTGACGGTGGTAGGTTAGTCGTGTTAGATCGTCCGAAGAGGACGGGCCGTAGTTTTTGTCGGGTTAATTTTGATACGTCAGCCGCTAGCCGAACGCTAATGCGAATAACGTGTACTATTTATAGGCGCCAAGTGTGCGGTGCTGTCGACGACGGGCACGTTAAAGGCCGTGTTCGCGATAACGCCGGCCTAATTAACCGCGAACTCTTGGCGTCGGGACTTTTTCGGTGTTTTTTCGAGAAATACCGACTTTTATACGATATATATATATATATGTAACGTACACGAGTAAGAAAAACGAATATATACATAGGGACGAGGACGAAAAATTAGGTTTCAAATCGTAGGCGAGTTTCGTATCAGACGGCGGACGTCCGGTTTCCGACGAATTGGACTAATGACCGTCCCGCGAGTCCCAACCGTCGACTGTGGCACGATTTTTTTTTCAGCCGTTTTTTTCTCGTTTTTTTTTTTTCGGCCTTCGCCAAAATCGGAGAAACCGCGCGCGGGCTCGGCGTCCGAAAAGTTTCGGTCCAAAGGGTCGCGCGACGAATAGCCTCTCCGAACTCTCGGATCCGGGGGACGGCCTCTTGGCATCCGAAACCTAATTAAAAACTTTCGCGACGACCCCGATCTGGTCGGGAAATCCCATCAAATCGGTTCCCGGGCCGGGCCGTACGTGACGCGACACTATACCGCGTGGTATAGCTCACGCGCCATTGGCCGCTTTCGGTCACCTTCGCCGCCCACGCGCCGTCGCCAGTTACCGCGGACCCGACCGTTCCGGGACGGCGGTGTAGTGGATGTTGTCCGCGCCGGACGGATGTTCGCCATAAAACACCGCGACCGGACGAAAGGCGACTACACTTTTTAGACCCGGCCCGTATCGCCGGAACCGCAGGATGCGAAAGTTTTCTCGGAAGTATCAATTAAAACGCCGGAACCCGGGGGGGGGGCCGGGGAGGAGGAGACCAAGCAAATATCGGGACAAAAATCGTCCCTTTCCCGACCCGATTAACGACGAGTTTTCGTTTAAACCTTATATTATGTACGTAGACGTTAACGGCGGAATCGGTAAATCGCGAAAGTCGGACGTTATTTTGTTCGCCACTCGTTCGCGCCCCTCCGCGCGACCGAACGAATTACAACGATAGACGAGATCCGCGACGCCGTTTCGAGTTCCGTCGTAACGCGGACTCGTCGTCGACGTGCCGACGTACGTAAATACGATTTCGACTTTTTTAAAACTTCCCGTCGAAATCAGCGCCATTTTTCGGAAACGATTCGTACCGCGTGATATACCGCGCGGACCGTCGTATATTCGCCGCAGACTCTGATCGTTAAATGGTCCCTGTAACGACACGGCACGAATATCGCCGTTCGATCGTTTACTAACTAAAAATAGAATATCGTCCCGGCGCGATAACGTTTATATATAATTATTATATACAATACATATTGATGTATTGTCGACGAAACTGCGGACAGGTGGCGCGCTGTTTAAAAGGAAATATCGATTTTTTTTCGTTTATAGAATATTCACCGGGAAGGAATAAACGTATCGAATGAAATTACGTCGAGTACTTACCGAGTCCCCCCCGGCGTTTGTTCTGTGTCCCGTAGAATGAATAACATATTTCGCGTATGGAAACTAATCGTTTACGGCGAATTCATTTCACGACCGTGCGCAATATCGACACCCAGATTATTACGCTCGACACGTCGTAAACTGACGCGAATATCGAAAATCGGATACGATTATTAACGTATATAATAGTATTAGTTGATCGATCGTAAGACATTAAAGCGATAATCGTAAAGGCCGAGCGGAATTCGAATTGTCCGCGAACACAATCGTACGAAACTAAAACAAACGTTGTTTACGCGAACTTACGCCGTCCTAATTGGCGGAGTTGTAACGGGATTCGCTTAGCAGTTTTTTTTTATTACCGTAAAAATATTAAATATTCGTCTCCGCTTTTGTCCATATATATATAATCGTCACAAATTGGAATAATCGAACAATTCGACACATTTACATCCCCACCCATATACGTTGATAAAATAATACGGATAAAGTCATTTCTCATCGCGTATATATATATATATCATTGCCATCGCGCGTAATTTCCGGTTCATTTTCGCGAGATATCGCGTATGGGACGTTAAGATTTCAGGAAATTTGCGCGCAAATAACGTTTTCTTATTCTTTTTATCAGCGAATACAGTAGACCGTGCGTAGTTCGTTCGGATGACATATACCTTAGACAGGTACGTTACCTAGTATCAATCAATATGTACGTCGAGTTTTCGTACCCGAAATATATATTAGACGGAATTCGTATTATTTTCCTACGTCGAAGACCCGACGTTACGAAAATTTAAATTTACGTTCAAAGGCGAACGCGGGAAAGGTTTTTTTAGGGGGCGTTGAAAAATCGTAAAACGTTTAGCGTTTCGTAAACGAATTAATACCTATTATATTTGTTTAGTCACGCGGTAAACGTCGTACTGTAACTATTGAACGCTTAGGTCGGCGGGGCCGTCTGCTTTTGTCCATTTTTCCCCATATATCCGCGGTTCGGAGACGGGTACGAGTGGTACGCGTGGTTGAACCCTCGAAATCTGCTTCTACGACCACGACTACTATACCATATCGTATTTTACGCGATTGCTTTTTACGACGGTTTTCGGCCGCGTCGTAATTACGATGGCACGATTTATCGAAACGCGAATTACGCGACAGTGAAAACGATCGCGGTGTTCGAGTAACGACGAGACCGGCGGTGGATTTACGTAAACCGCGAACATCGCTACGCGTAAGTGAAATACGTGCGCGGAGGAACTGTTCGATTTCCGCGTCTTGTAAGCCGCTTATATAAAACGGCGACACGCCCGGTACGCGAACTACCCGATGTCGGGCTATCCACGAACGCCTATGTTCGGTAAACCTACGTTGGCGGCGACGAAAATTATTCGTTACAATACGCGCGTACGTATATTATACATATAACGTTCATATTTCGGATAAAATACGGATTCGGGTGTTTACGTTTGTATCGCAATATTTATGCCTAAAATCCGGGAATTCGTGTACTACGTTTGAATACACTGCTGGAATCGGTGCAACAACTTTTCGGTAATCGACGCGAAAACGTTCTACGGCGCGCTGATTTATATTGTTATTCCGAAATCGGTCGGTTTCGAATTCGAAAACCGACGGCGAAAAAACCAGTCTCCTCGGCGGCATTCGACGGCTACGTCTCCGAAAAAATGAAAATGGTCGCGCCGGAAAAAGCGCGGTTCGCGCTCTATTTTAAACGGACGGCCCGTAATTAAAAGCTTTTTCCGCCCGGGGACGCGCGACGAAAAATTAATTCTCGCGACGTAAACGCCGTAATAATAATATACGTCGATATTTGACGTTGAACGTCGTTGATCGTTGTTTTCGGTAAACGCGTTTTCGTCCTAAACTAGTACACTACAAGAATACGCGGCCGAATATGATTTCGATCGCGGTAATTTGACGGAGACCAGTCGGCGAATTTCGTGTTCGAATAAATCGATTTCGCCGCGATTACAATTTCAAACGCGTAATCCACGGGCCGTATTTAACACGGACATTATCGCGCGTTTTTTCGGTACTTGTGCCGAATCGAATAATCGCCGGTGAATTGCCAGAAAACGGCGGTGTGGTCCGACTGCGTGGCTACGCTTAAGCGCGCGTATTCGTGTTCAAAAACGGGAACGTTCCGGATTGGACGCCGCAACTCGGGGGTTTTTTTCCATTGAAAACACCGACGTGTCGATTTAGTATTGTCGAAACGTTTCGATAGGAAAAATTCGACTACTTACCATTTATTATAAAATATACGTGTTATAATAAACGTAGCTACGATATTCCAAAGACGTTGGCAGTTTAATATTACAAACCGTATATTAGGTGTTCAATATACGGTACAAACCGTTTATAACGTCACCGGTTATAACGAGCAACCGGTAATTACGTACCAAGTCCACGGGCCCGTCATAGGAAAAATTGCGTACGCATATACTGCTCACGACGTACAAATCGATTATTAAGAACATATTTCCATTTCCAAATATTATAGTCGCGGGCGCGAAAAATGAGCCACCGCGAACCGTTGTCGTTCACGCACGCCGGTGTCGCCATTGGTTATCAACTTTGTACTGTCACGGCACCGTTACGTGTCGCATTCACGGGCTCGAACAATTTGTTTTTTGTCCGCTCCGTCATATGTACATCGGGCCGTAGTAAACGTATATTTTGCGCGTGCCGCGTATCTGGCAATTCGTGATATTCTTTTGGCGTTCAATCGTCGATATACGAATTTTTTTTTTTTCGTATCAAATGTCCCGCCGCTTTTAGTTCGATCACCACTTTAGAAAAACTACCGCTTGGTGCGTGACGGGCTCGCGACTACCGTGGCCTTCGCTATCGGCTATAGCGAACGCGGCGTGGAAAATTCCTAGTACGGTTGGAATACCAGCGACGTGAACCTCGCCCGATAACAACGAATAAACCGTACGATAACGTGATATTTGATAAGTTAGGTAATATGCTTTTGTAACCACGACCATTGTACTATTTCTGCGTTACGCTTACCCATTAAACGCACGTGTCGCGGAGTAATTATGCTCTCTAACGGTATTGTCGCGTAATCCCAAAATACTCGTATAACCTGGAAAACCCATCACACACGTACACACGACGAAACACAAACCCCCACCTTTTTACAATAAAAATGGCCAGGATATTTATTCGATTATATTGACTGACTGTAGGAGAACCATCTCCAAACGCTGTACTGTACCAGAACAACCGCCACGTTGTTCCCGTAAAGATTTCCGTTCATTTTCTCGGCTTTGTTCGAACCTTTTTTTATTTATATTATCGCTACGCCTCGCCAGACATGTAGAAGAAAAGTTCATAATAATTTCACGAGTCTGGTGCGAGCGGTATTTGGCCAATGAATTGGGAACATCTCGTTGCACGATACGGGGAATTTTAAAAAATAGACGCAAAATATTTGAACAATTAAACGAGCGCTGTACAGTTACAAATATACGGGCCCCTCAACATCGAGATTTAAACGCCGAAGGTGATGTAAACAACAACATTCCCGTTATTAGACCTAAGGTTAATGCGAATCAGTTTTAAACAGAATATGTGACAATTACTTTTATTGTCGCCTTTTACTTTAAACGTACGTAAATAAGTTTCGAAAACGCGTATTTCCTGTAAATCTGGTTAATTCATTTGTTAATTCCACGTTCGGTACAAAAAATGTTCGATCATCGGTCGCAATATTCCGATATAACGAAGAGTTCAAGGGATATATCGGTTAAAGTGAATATGGCTTATTACGTACAGAACTCGACGGGCCCCTCGTTATAAACGATTTGTACTGTAGATATATATATATATATACATCAACTGGAACGCCTCTAATAATTAACGCGGCGTGTTACTTTTAGAACGAAAAGGGGAAATCCAAAATATTCTTTCTCCCGTGGCACTGAATTACCCGGCTCTGTTCGCGGTATTGACGTTTACGACGGGCGGGTCTTGTATTTGGTGATCTGCCGAAGTCGAACTGGCTTCGACGGTGCGTTTCGTCCGGAGGTCCTAAATAATCGCCGTTGTCAACGAATAGTGTTATCGTGGCACGTCGTTCGTGCGTGCGTATCCCGGCGTTCGTCATAACCTGGTACATTATTGCAAACTGATTGGTGCGCGAAGCTCGCGTTTATTGTGTACCAGGTCGTAACGATTTTTAATCTAATTATCGTTATTAAGTTATACTATGGACGTCGTTATTACGCAATTTACCTAATTGCGTGTTACGCGTAATTGGTGGCGCTTTTGGCCGACCGACTATAATTTCGTTGTCGTTATTATTATTTATCGGTCGCCTTTCTGAACTCGTGATTCCGGTTGCTCCGCGTGAACATTATATCTATACGTTCGTCGTTACGTCATTCGGGTTTGTCTTTGTTATCGCGGCGAACGTAAACTATTAGCGTCGGCCTGTGGCGGTCCACCGCGCAGGCCAATGAAATATAGCCCTTTACGTTAGGGTTTCGAAATGTGCGCGCGATGTTTATAAATAAAAACCGTAAAACCACAAGATACGAGCGGCTAACAAAAAAAATGTCCACGAAACATGTATCGCGTGTATGAAACGCCGAAATAAATTATACGTTAAAATCGCGCGTACCCGTGCCAATTTACGAAATAGTAGGAAAACGATTTTTTCGAATTGGATTTGCCGACAGGTTCCATTTATGGTTACGGAATTTTTGAATTTCGCGAAACGTTCTGGAAAATTCTGATATTCTGACTTCTGTAACGTACCGCCGACTGATGGGAAAACTTCCAATCTATCGAGACGCGATAAAAAACGTTCGAGATAAAAGGCGTGTTTTTTTATTTACTTTTTACGGACGTACCGCCGCGTTAATAAAAGGAATAATTAATTGGAATCGTTATCGTATGTCCAAAACACTGTACACTTTGTCCGTAGAATACATCGAATTAAAAACTGACTTATAACGTTGTGCATTTTCGACATTTTTTCTGATATTTGTTTAGTTTATGTCGCGAATAACATTATTTTAGACACTTACAGGCCTTCCGTCTGCACGTTGGTTCATTTTCGTTATTACCGTTATTTATCGTCACGATATTATCGTTTACGTTTTATTCTTAATATTTGTATTTATTACGAACGTAAACCGGAAGTTTTCATTTACGTCATGATTTCCGACGGATAACATGAAGCCTAGGTCGACGTCCGTATATAATTTACGACGGTTGGACACGTAGTGAAAAGAACCAGTAAAGAAATTGGAAAGATTACGATCAGGAATGGAGAGGATAAAATTCCCTCCGAAAATTTTTAGGAAAAATTAATTTTTTACTAGACGTATACTTTTAGTCAATAATAACGAACAACTAAAATATTTTCAATACGCGCTATAATATAACGTGTTCGTTAAAATTGAATAAACTATTAATGTTTATAACGTTTCCTGTTTCGTTAGGGTCGTCCGATTTATTTATTTAAAAATTAAACCCTCCCCCCTCCCCCGAAACTCGGGTCTAAGTACGCCACTGATTACGAGTATTAGAAAAAAAAGGAAGAAACGAGAGACCTCGTGTAAACGTTAAAATGTTTATTGCCGAATTTCGTTAATTGTACATTTATTATCGCGTTACGGAATAATATAATTAACATATTTCGAAAGTAGTGATTATTTTAAAGAATTTTCTAAAACGTTATTATTAATATGATCGCGTTTTGTCCCGAAACGTTTGTGTGTTCAAACGGTACCACAACCAAACATCGGGTTTCAATCATTTCCGCGCGTTTGCGACGGTGCCGGTCGTAAAGGGACGGGGTTAGGTACTATTTGCGTTGAATTTTCGGCGACGGTACAGAACGGCTGATCACAATGGTTTCCAAAAGGCTAACAGGGCTCGGCTATAGCGACCTTAGTAGACGGTGGCGGCGTAACGGACGAGACGGTTGGAAATTCCGCGCCGTTGTACGGGAATACGGTATATTTTTCGCGTAAACGCATTTATCTTGGTCGGGCGCGGACGGTGCTCCGGGACCGATTATTATTATTATTATTAAATTGAACGCGAGAACTGATCGGAATTTCGTTACGGGACGCCCGTTCGGTCACGCAGTGTAGGTATTTACCGGCCGAGCCGTTTGCACCGCCACCGGGCCGACGTCGATAAAACAACATAAGCCTACGTCTTGCGCCGCCACTCGTCTTGCCGTCCGACGTCCCGATGTTTTCGTTACGATTCGGTCGAACGTAAACATCGGCCGGCCGGTCGTGCGTTTATAATTAAGGTAAACAAAATGGAAAAACGGAGAAATATTTTCGCCCGAACGGGGTAGTACCCCGCCGCGTGTTCGGGTTTATCGACGCGAAATTTCACGTCGTCTCGGCGCAATTTGCCCGATCTGATGTCGCGACAAACGCGTAAAACGATCGTATCGTTTCCGCGCGCGGCCGTGTGCAAATGTACGAGAACAAACGTCCTCCTTGTTCGGCCGGACGATAAAACAAAATAAAACGCGCGCCATATAACGCGTTTCAAAGTTATCGTGCGAAACTAGCCTTTCGACCAGTACCGAAAAACATTCCGGCACGATGTCTGTGAAGAGAAATTCCTGTCGCGTTCGAGGTTGTTCGAAAAATGAACGAGAAATAATAAGTCCGTTTATTTCGCGGGGGCGCGTAATATTTTACGCGCGATTACGAATCGCCCACCACACAGCACCCCCGGTAATTTGTCGAAACCGAATTTAATCGCCCGTAAGAACGACGACTTTTCCTCACTACTAATTCCAACCGGCGGCGAGCGAAGTGCTTCGTTAATACGAACAACGTAGAATTAGGCGAATCAAAGAACCGGAATTTCGCCGTCGATTTCGTTTGAATATACTTTTAAAGGTTCGCCGGTTATACGCTACCACACTAATTTACGATAATAGTACACGCGGCCGTTAAAGTAACGATCGGGTAAATCAAAAGCGAAATATACGGCCAATTAGATTATAAGTTACTCCCGCGGCCCGGCTACAATGTTCGCGACGCGTGAACATTAATCTGACATTCGTATTACGGACGTGAAAACGTTCGTTCGTACGCGCGAACGTTGTTTTTCGCCGCGGTAATCGTCGTCGAGATTCGTTGGAAAATTCCGATAAAGACGGACGATTATATCGCTCGCGAAGTTCGGAACGTAAACGGTCGTTCGGCGAATGAATAATAATAACGTTTCTCACGATCCGTCGTCTTCCCGTTCATGGCCGATTCCATTCGGCACCGAACGACACCCGACGAACAAATGGCTCGTCGTCGATCGTGTATAGGAGGTGTTAGCGGCTATCTTTCATTCTCGGTACCGTCGTAAACGACTTAACGGGAATCGCTTGTACGACCGGAGCCCCAACAGTTACCGCGGTTTCGACCAAATCTATGGTATCGATTTTTATACGTTACCGCGGTTACGGTACGAGAAAAAAATCGTAATTATCGTTACGAAGTACATCCGGTTAGTAAGCGCCGTTTTCAATATTCCGCCCGTGCTGGGCACGGACGTATGGAATTAGAGCGCGCCCGTTCTAGTACATTTCGAATGTTTGTATATTCTTTGGCGCGTCTCCTCAATTCCACGCTTGCTATCACCGTACGACTGGTGTGTCGGGGTTTTTTCGCTCACACTTTTACAACCGTTATTGTTCGTACGTTCACGCGTGTCGTTCGTATTTCGCGTTGATCGTTTTTAATTTGTTCTTTTAACGCGCGTCATATTATTATGGTCGTCTTTCTTGTTCACCAACGAGTGCCTTTTTTTTTGTTATTAACGACGTGTTTAGTGGTCGCCGTCGTCACCGTGTGTGACATCTAGTTTTTCACCGACTTATAGAAACGCGTGGAATTGTCGGTCGTTTAATAATTACAATCTAGTCGGCAATACGTCCCGTCGACCGTAACAGACGCGGCGTTCGTTCGTGTAGTCCTGTTATCGTAATCACGGTCATTAGCGGGGTGGTTATATCGACGACGAAATACGACTATTTCGCGTACGGCGCCACCGTCACGAAATGAGCGTCTGTAATGGATAGACAAATCGAAAATGCCGCCGCGCACGTGGAAAGTTGTGCGTACGAAGGTTCGTGATTCGTGGACGCGAAGAATACCGAATCAATCGGTATTAAGCCACATATACAGACGCGGAGAACGGAGGACTTGAGTATTTATACGTGAAACCATCCTACGGTGGCCAGAACTTCAGCTATGAGACGAGAGCGAAAACGTGTATTATTTTAATTACCGAACGGCTCGTAATATTTGGGAGGCGCGTTCGTATTAATTTGTTTTTCTTGGGAATCGTTAAACCTAATGTATATATTTATTTTTTTTCGGGTCGTTGAGAAGACTGTGCCGAAAGGGACTCGTACGAGGTACGGCGGTATTTTTGGTAATTGATAATCGGTACCCTACCCTTATATTATGGTCGGTAAAGTAGCCTCGTTAAATATGTACGCTTTAGGGACGGTCGAACGACGATAATAATAATCGTAACGCGGCAACGACTATCGGGTACGAGGGACGACGGTCGGTGAAATATCGGAATATCGGCAGTTAACGGCAAAGTCGTGAAAGCTAAAGTAACACGCGCGCTGCGTATTTAAAACGAAAAATTGGTTTTTTCGCTAGCTGGACGGGATTGTTCAGAGCCCAGTACAGTGCCGCCGGGTAGCGTTCGCGACGAACTAAATATCCGTTGTAAAAACCGTGACGTCGTCACGTTGTAATCGACGATTTTCGGTCGGAAACGTACCGACCGGCGTTTTATTACGCGCGCCCGAGAAAACGAGCGTATCTGTACATAATCACGTAAACGCGTACATTCGTGCGCGGTGTAACGCTGGACCGCTTGTATCCCCGTCGAAAAGTATTGCCGACCGTGAGCAATTATTAGCGGGCGGCCGCCTGAACGGTTTCGAAAGACGCGGAAATGTCGGAATCGAACCAGCCAAACGGATACAAATGGTCGCGGCGGGCACCGAACACAATCTGCGGCGCGTCCCATTTATCATTGACGGTGACAAAACATCGTCGTTGGACGACCATAAATTAAATTACCGTTATGGCGCTGGCGCGTCGCCCCTCAACGCGCGCAACGTTCCGGACATGCTTTGCCTCGTCCACCGTCGTTCGCCACACTCGTTATTCGCGTCTCGGAAATTCGCGGCCGTCGACAACGCGTTAATCGCGATTTTTTCGTAACTATCGGCAACTTGCGGAAACGGCGGTTTATTTCGGGCAAAAAGACCGGAAATGACGATTAAAAAAGAAACCGTAAACGCGTCTGAGTCGTCGTACGTCCACTTTCGGCGTACAAACGTACACGCCGACGTTTTTACACGTTTCATCCAACTCGCTCCCCATTTACGTTAAACGAACGTCAGTTAAGCGTAAAGAAACACCAACATATTTCGACGCAATCCGATTGAATTTTCGTTCCCGTGTAATTTTAAATACGCGAACCATATAGTTGCGTGTGACAGAGAAAAATACGCCTTTTTTCCCAAACGTTTTAATAAAAACTCGACATATTACGTACGCAGTCGATAGTTATACAGTAGTCGATAAATACATTCGTAAAAGCGCTTTCTTTACGTTTTCTCGTAAATAAGTTATAGGTTATATCGCGAATAATTACGGATAGGAGCTCAATCCGGACGCGAATACTTTTCGTACTTTTTTTTGAAAAGAGGTACCACCGCGAACGAATCGTTCGTGTCATTTTCGTGCCGTTGGACTAATGGAACGTCAACGAAAAACGATTCTTTTAGTCCAATTAAACGCCGTTTAACGTTGCAGTTTGGATATTTTTTTTAAGGAGTCGATAATATGGTTAACTTTTTATTTCGTTTTGAAATATCGAATAAAAAATAGGCTGCGGAAATTGTATATATTTCACTTCATAAATAAACGTATTTCTCAAAGTCGTTTAATAACGTTGAATGAAGCGTTCGAATTCGTTTTGAAAAATTATATTTCGAATTTTCTTGTTTTTTTTTTCTTTTATTTTAATAAAGATTATTGATCGCGCCACGTTTAATAACTTAATGGCGATTTCACGCGCGGTTGACAATCTCACGCCGACAATTTCAACGAGAGGGCGGGTCGTAGTCGACCGATAACCAGGAACAATTCATTTTGGGTTATTCGTATATTGTACTAAGGGGCCAACCGTACAAAGTTAATGTCAATCGTAATTCGTTAAAAACGATTATTTGGAAAACACTATTCGAATGCGCGTTCGTGTACGCAGTATTTAAATATAATGTTCAATCGCGACACGATTTTCGTAATTACTCGGCAATGTATATCGTTTTTTAATGTTTTAAATTTATTCGCGCGCTTAACACGGAAATACGCTACAAATTTAACGAGTTTTCACGATAATCTCGCGTTAGACCTTAAATCGTTTCGGACAACTTTACAAACAAACAAACGAACCTACCCCGTGGTACCTTTATACCTGTATGCATACGGATAAGTTCACTATCACGTTAAAATCTTTAGCGGTTTTTCCGAACGTTTTGCTGGTCGAATGGGTCCGCTTATACTACGAGTGAACTCTAGAGACCCGTCTACTTGTCAAAGTTTCAAAAACAAACGAGTTTACAAAAACAAATGACGAACAATAAAAAAAATAACAAACAAACTTAACCAAGCGCCGTGGGTCGTAAGTATTTCAATAACAATTTCAAATCGAAATATCGACTTTCCGACCGTACATAAATCCGGCGTATTCCGTACAACGAAACTTTTTCGCTAAAATCGAATACCGTTTTAAATCAAATTAACGGCGTTCGTTCGCGTTCCCGTTTGCAGTTGTTGTTCATTCGTTAAATCAGTTCGGTTTTTCGATGACAATTTGTCATTTTTATATTTTTCGACATAAACCGAGAAGCCAATTGGAACTGATCGACGTTACTACGCGATTAAAATTCGGTAATAAAATCTGTTAAATTCGTATTACCGAGTTTCGAGAGAGAGATTTTATATACAATTTTCGTCATCTTATAGTGTTCGATATTTCGATATAATTGTTTGGACGACAGTTTCGTCAAAACCGACAAAAACAAGCTTTCACAAATATTTATAACGTTACAGAAAATATAATAAACATCGACGGACGCTCGTACGGCGATCTAATTTACTCTCGTTCGCGTATCGGCGGAAAGAAACAACCCAATTTCCGGTCGGTCGTTGGTCCTCATATTTTAAAACTATTATTTGGCCCTTCTCCAGCCAAATATAGGTAATTGCTTCAATTTTAATACGTCTTATTTGCTGTAAACCTGTCAACGTGGTCTGGTTGGCAACATTTCTACGTAACGAACGCGTTTATGTTTTGGGCATTGTCCAATGTCGTCGCGATCATATTTCACATTATGAGTCGTACGTAAATACTCTCGTGAAAAATGTAAGAGTGGTGTTAACGCGGCCGCCGTTGACGTCGTACACTGCGTAATTTTCCGTCGACACTACGCGAATAATTTCGAAAATTCCGTATTTTTGTTTGTTTGTAGGAGAGTGGAAGTTAGGTTATGCGTCGATTGATTGATTTCGACGGCACACGCTCAACCGATAACTGCGACGCGAAAAAAATCGCCGGGATCAGCGAAATATTATTTCCGCGGGTTGGGCAAAACGAAAAACGAGCGAAAATAATACGGGCACATAATCCGTCCGATCGAGTAATTCCGGCGACGATAAAATTGTGTTCGGCAACGGTTTGACGTTAGGCGCGGAGAGATCACGAACGAGGGAAAACATTTCGTTTCGTACCGTTAGTCGTTTAACAGGCGTACGCTACAAAATGAAAAAGTGCGCACGCGCGCGTATGAATGAGAGAGCGAGAGGGAGAGTGAGAGGGAGAGGGAGAGAGAGAGAGAGAGAGAGAGAGAGAGAGAGAGAGAGAGAGTGAATTACTTTTGCAACAACGGACGGTCGAACTCGAACGGACATCTCGCGTAATAAATAACTCGGGCGCACACACTTGTTCACACCGCAACACCACCGAGTCCGATGTTGCGTGCAAACGTACAAAATACACACACACGGGAGTGTATACGAAAACGAGATTTGACGCGCGCGTACCCGAACGCGTAAAAGCCACTCGATAGTTTTTCGGCGAACCGTTCCGCGTCGTGTGACACTGACCACCTGCGACCCCCCCCCGACCGTATATTATTGCGTACGTAATAGGAGACGAATTTCCACGTAGAGTTTATCGATTTCGACGCCGCTCCGTCGAAAACAACCGGTGGCCGGTGCCCTCTTACCGAGAAGTCGACAGCGGATCAAAATTGTCGGCGAAAGCCGTCGAACGATAGCCGCGGTGGACGACGACGCCGACAGCACATTTACGGGCAATTCGCCGGTGGATCGACGGTTCGGATATTTTCGCGTTCCGTTTGCCGTCGATTTCGGGGGATTCGATATATTCGTTCGGAATCGTTTTAAACTCGGATTTGCCGTGAAAACGAATGGCTCGAAAATACGGTACTTCAAATTTATTAAAGGTCGCGTCGACAATCCGTACGTCACAACGGCACACCAACCGCACCAATAGAGAGCTCCCCCCCCCCCGAAAAATTTTAGAACACGTTAGATATTTGAACGAATCATAAATATACGAGGGCTTTTTTTGGCGTTCGATTTTTACAAAAAAATTACCCGGATCGGGTACTTAAATACGGTGTACTGACCGCAAAATGTTGGGGATTTAGTGAAAACGGTGCAGTTTTAACCGTACGCGATTCGCGCGAACAAACTTTAACAGTCATATCGCGTCGCTCGACGGAGCAATATTTCGAACGCTGTGTAACCGACGTAATACATCGTGACCTCAATTACGTTTTAATTATAAAAAGCGCGACGGGAACGTCGCGTTTTTCGTTTCCTATTACGTTTGTGTTTAATATAAAAAAATCGAAATTGATTCCTCAATTTATATGCGATTATTTACGAAGAGAATATGAAACCGTCTACATTACCCCCCCCACGTCCGGACTGTTAGCCAGACTACTAGTCTTGCCGTATATCGAACATTCACCGCCCCCGTGACACGAACGATAATCGAATTTTTCGACGTACGAAAATTTGATTAAAAAACGTTTTCGTCGAATATGGGTACGGGCGGAAAAATGTGTTTACGTTAATTGTACGTGCGGTGGTCCGTTTTCCGCGTCGGCTGGACGATAAAAAGCGAAAAATACATTCGCCTTCGTAGTCGACACGTACCGAACATTCGGGATTTTCCGAGCGCTTTTTGGTTTCTAAACGGAAACCGGTGTCCGAATACGAACGATAAAATTCGCCGCTTTGTAGCGCGATTCGCGAAGCGGTCGTGTTCACAACGTCGATACACAACTATAGACGACAACGGTACGGATATTATTCGCGATTATTCGCCGTCGTTGTACACGCTTGGGTCGATTAAAACTATTTTTACGCCGGTCGTGTGACAATTAGCGCGGCCGTCGTTTCACTCGTAGCATTATCTAACGTACCGGCTCGGCGTGTAACACGAACGGAACCGAACGGTTACGGAGCGCGCGTAATATAATAATTACGTTTATTCGACGAACTATTGGCGGCGCGATATCGTCCGACCGAACCGACGTATTGTTAAACGGCGTAATAACTCAAAAAGGTATGTAATACCTATGTGTGTGTGTATAGGTAGGGGTAAGGGGTAAATTGTGTTTAACTTTAACGAGTTATTACGTACGTTTGTTTTCGGAATCGTAAGTAATTATTTAGGAACGTCGATATTAATTACCGAATCACTCACCTTTACCGGCCTTGTCGGTTCGTTGAGAGGGTAACAAAGAAAAACGCGAAAGATTAACCGAGAAACGGTCGAGTTCGCTTATGCGAATACACCGACAATTGAAAACGAGTGGAGACGCGCAGATATCCTGACGAAGAGAACAACCATTGGACCATCGGAATACCGCGACTTCCGCTACACCGGTGACACGTGGCTGGTGTGCGTTTGCGTACTGTTGAAAACGAGAGTTGTATGAAGTGCCCATGTGGAGGCAGACGTCTGCCCGTGCCGGTGATCCACCGACAGACTGTTAATCTAAACGAACTGGACGGTCATAATTTTTTATCTTTTACGGCAGAGTTGCCCGGTCAGATTATTGCGGCGTGTCGGCCGGCTCGTATTAAAAAATCATCGAAATCGGCGTGTATTGTGTTCGCGTTTCTTCATATGTTGATTGTAATAATCGTAGTTTATCGAGTTCGTCGGTTTTCGATGTTTGTGTCTGTTCGCTTAACACGCGTTCGTTCGATCCGTGCCCGTTAGCGTGATATATTTTTTTATGTAGCCGAGTAATCGTCGTAATCTCTTTTATATAAATAGACCGAGTTAATTCTGTGGTTATCGACTTAGACAATCAGCTTCTATTTCGCGCGCTATGTACGATTATTATAGATGTTTTACTAACATATGGTTGGTATTCCGAGATGTCCAAGCGTCGTTCTAACATTTATGAAAATATCACCTTTGAGTACGTTACTATAAAAATATATTAATAGTATAATTACGGTTCTTACGATATCCGCGGATATCATCGTTACAACGGCGAAACAAAAAACGAACTTTCCTTCGGGCATATAGACCGGTTGCGCGTCGGATTATTTCCGACGATTTTTCCGGATTCGCCGCGACAAAAAGTAGATTACGACCCGTGCGCGTAATTTATATAAATATGCGTTAATAAATAAATACTCGCGAAATTCCGCGCCGTTGCGGGTTAATTTATTCGAAACTTCGCCGCGTTCAACAATCGACCCAATTCGTTCGGTGGTATGCGGCGTATACACACGCGCCGGGTAATTAATATTATACGGTCGAAACGAGTCGGTGGTACGGAACGCGAAAAAAACGAACGTGTCGCGTCGAACGGTTTGTACGCGGTTGGCCGTTGCGAATAACCCAATTGGCGTGCGTACACGCGAGAAGACGTGTAACACCGGAGAGTATTAAGAATACAGCGCGCCTATTTATGGCTTGAAAACAAGAACGGTACGCGGCGTAATGTACAAATACGTTTTCGAATACAAATGGGCGACGCCGGCAAAATCGGGACACGAAATAAGAATAACGGAGCGACGACCATACAGGTAAATCGAATATATTCGTGTTAAGCATTATCGTCGATCGAGACGGGGTGTTAAGACGCGTGATAACTCTAAAATAAAAAATATTAAGGGGAAAATTGGAAATGATGGGAGGAGAGATGAGTGAGAGAGGGGTGAGTTTAACGAGTTATTACTGTTAAATGCTCGGGGTCGTGAATGCGAAAATTATCCAGGAACATAGATATTAAGTGGTGTAATCGAATACAGTCGAAATACTCGAATCGACGATTAATTTCAAGGGAATAATGAATTCTTACCCAGCGAACCGTGCACGGCTTCTTCGGTCTGGAGACACGAAATGTTGAACAAAGAATCGATAAAATGGTTGGGTCGGTGCACCGACAGTGTTAAAAAAGACAAACGCGGATATTGCCGGTGATCTGCGCTCGTCCCACAGAATATCGACTTCGCGAAAGTAACTGGAACTTCGTTAAATGTACTCAGGCCGACGAGCAGACTTCTCTCTGCTAGGCGGAGGAGACGAGCAGACTTCTCTCTGCTGGGCGGAGGAGCCTCTTGCGTTCGACCGACAGTCTGTGTTCACTGTTTTGCGGACAGACTGCTCCGCGGACTGCTCTTTTTAGACGGCCCGTAGCCGCACGTCATATTCGTCTTATATTAACACGAGCGCGGTCAATCCATGGTGATAAATCGATTCGTCAGGGTGTTCTCGCTATAGAATTCGTCGTGTTTGGCCTACGCGTTGTTATTGATATTAGCGTTTATGTCCCTTTGGCTATCCATAAAGTTGTACGTGTTTAAGTCGGCTAAAGGGTTCCGTGGGCGTTGTTTCGTCCTTCCATTTAATGTTCGTTTTGTCCCGGTTATGTAACCCTATCCCAGATAGTCGTCATCTATCGCGCGTGTTTTTCGCATTTTTTGTTATATTTTTTTGCGGTTTATATCGCTTATTGTAGATACGGCCAATGTATGCGCTTATAATTCGTTGTACGTCGATATTCCGAGGAGATCCTGCGTCAATTAGCTTTTATTCGGGAAAAAAATAACGTTCGCGATATATTTGTGCGGCGAAATAAACGTCTCAAATAACTATATCGATTAATTATCGTCGTTATGACGCCGCGTGCGTATTATTACAGACGTGTATCAGTTGGTGGCGCGTGTTTGATTCGCCGAATGGTAAATAAATACCTCTCGCGACGTAAATGCGTTCGCGTATAGAAATTATTTTTAGGAATTTATTACGCGTACGGATATAAAATGCCGTGTATTCCACCGATTTGACAACCGTATCGAAAACGGAAATGTAATCGTTTAGCGGAGCGAAAAAAATTTGATATACGCGTACACTATAGGGTGTGTATATATATATATATATATATATCGGAGACGGATTATCGAACGACGTTTAGTAGCTCTTCGCGAAATAAAAACTATTAGGGCATTTTTAACTCGAAACATGCGCGCCCAATGTCGACAACTCGCCGAAATTAATCGTTTCTTAGATACCGCACGCGTTCGTAAAATTGAATATGTTATAAATAATCGTTATATGTATATATTTATATGGCTATCGCGTCGTAGCTGCGTAACAAAAGGCGAACGTACAATTTTTTTCATGCCCAAGGTAAAAACGGTCGATTTCTTTCGTCGTACGACGCTAAAGGAATAGTTCGGACGCGGTTATTCTAAAAATCCGTACGGTATTTGCCAAATAGACGGCGGCAATCGTATTGCGGCGATTCGATGACGACGTTAATCAAAAACCGTTAACTCGGGGCGGCCTATTCTTTTGAAACCAACGACGAACGTTGGTAAACCGGTAACGTGGGATACCGTAATTGGTACAAACCCGGGACGCGTATTTGTTTGTAAAAAGAGACGTCGAAGTGTGTTTATCGGCCGACCGCTATAATTCAATTAAAATAAAAACGAGTCTACGGAATTACGGAGCGAACGTTGTCAACTTTGGGAATGTATGAATAGAATAAGTTTGCCGACGCAGAAAGTACTGCGAATAATCGTATTTTACTTTACTTTCTCGTTTTTTCACAGTACAAAGTTTTTACATCAAACCGTTCTCGCTATTAAAAATCATATTTTATTGGCTTTTCATTTACATGTACACCTACGTCTCTCTCTCTCTCTTTATATATATCGCGTCTGCTAGAACTTTTTTCTACTTACAATATTTAATATATTTTTCTACGCTTTAGTTAAAATATTAAGTAATTTTCTTTTCAATTACATAAATGAAAATACGCTTGAAGTTTTTGTTCGCGTTTTAACTTGTAAAATTATTTATTTTCACGATTATGGGATAAGGTCGAAACTAACGGTTGAAATCCCTTAATTATTAAAAGTTTCGAAACTAATCGAAATTAAAGTTACGACTTGTTTAATTTTTAAACGATTGTATATTTCGCGATATTAAAATTATTGGTAAGACAAATGTTTCGGCGAATGTTTTTCAAAATAATTACGCTTGATGTTCGAGCGCGTACGCGTCGTATCTTTTCTGAAACGCGACGTAAACGTTTAGTTTCACTTAACCGAACGGACTAAAAATTAAATTGGCCACCAAATCGTTTACCTCGAACGACTTTCGGTTGATAACGTAACCATTACGTACAGTGGCGTAATGGATTTTTGGGATAAACCTCCCATTCCGAAAAAGTTTAGGAAAAATTAATTTACTTACCATGTTTATAACGCGTCTCGTTTCGTCAGGGTCGTTCGATTTATTTATTTCAAAATTAACCTCCCCCCTCGAAATTCAGGTCTAAGGACGTCACTGATTACACATTTCGATATGCCGCACGTTACGGTGTAATTAAAAACGAAATTTATATATATTTATATGTACGCGCAACACGAAAAAAGTAATTTTATAACAATTTTCGTATTGGATATGAACAGTTCGAATAAAACATTAAAGCATCGTATAAAACGATATTGATAACTTTCCCGTGTATTTGATGTTATACATCGACGTTAGGTTTACGGTGATCATCGACGGACGTATTAAATTTCCATCAACATCCGTAATATTAATATTCTCGTCCCACGGTACGTATTTTGGATTCGCGATATTATAATAGTATCGAACGTTCGGAACAACGAATAAAGTACGCAAATTTTTACGTACAAATTATGTATAAATATCGTATATGAATGTATGTATTGGAAATATTGTAGTCGATAAAATTTTCTAAAAACTTTTCTATGGTGGCTGTTCCATGGAACTCCGACTATATTGGTTGTTAGGGTTTTTGAACGTAAAAAACTTGGTTCGGTTTCTGCGCGTAAGAGTGTTAAGTTTCGTCGGCAAACTTTTTCGTATTATAACATCGGCGAAAGGCGGACGCGGATACGCGCGAAAAAACTTGCTATTATTATCGTTCGACGTTTTATTTCGTCCGACTTGGTCACCGACCGCGTGTGTGTACATATAACAACTGTATTCCGTTAATGATCGGACGATAATATACTCGCGCAAAAGGAGGGGGGGGATTGGTTAGGTTAGGTTACCTATCCGATTTCGGCATCGAACCTCATTCGGCGTTATCGAAATCGGATCGTTCCGCGCGACGACGACAAAACTGATTTCTTCCTTTGAAATCGTTCGGTTGATCCCATATAACGAGAACGGGGTAAACAAACCGATTGCGCGCCAGTTTCGTGTATACGTACGAACAATGGTTATTCGACGGTAAGAATACACTAACCGGATGAGGTGAGGGATGGAATATATTGGGTGGTAGTATCGTTCATACGTTCCCAGGGACCGAATACGTCGCTTACCGGGGGGAGAGGGATACAAGACGTTCTGGCAGAATACGTTCCTTCACCGGGTGGCGATGCACCGGCAAAAACGGAACGTTAATCGAAATACATTGAACGTTCGCAGCAGGCGCCGAACGTAAGTGACCGAAACGTGGTAGCGGCGAAACAGAACGTAATCATTGTTACGTATAAATCCGTGAATCGGTCGAAGTGAACACGGTGTACCATTGCCGGTGACCACAACGAGACGGGGCACCGTTGCGCCGAAACACTTGTGAACGTTTCGCGCGGACACGCCGCGAAATGGGTGGTAAAAACGCGGCCGGGAATTAACAACAATTTCGCGTGCGTGTGTCGTACGCGGCACGGGAAAGCCACCCCTCCCGCCGCTGTCCATCCGGGGTATTTTGGTCAGGTGCCAGGGGGCAGCGAGCGCGCGCGGTTTCCGTAGCCAAAAGTCCGATTTCGAGATCGGATGAGTGAGTCGGAAAGGGCGCGCACGATATAGCGGTATTTCGAAATGTTTTCCCGGATACGGACGAAGATACGACGACGACGACGACGACGTTATTACTATTGCGCATATTATTATTATCTTTCGGCGACGACAGCTAACCTAACCTACACGCCGCGCTGATAATAATACGGTTCACTCGCCACTTGCTCCGGTATCATCGTCGTTTTCGGACGTACAAAAGTTGTACGAATTCGCGCGTGCGACGTGTTCATCGTTTCCCTCGGTCGTTCGCCCAACGGGACATTATCGGGTGGCTCCTATCGCCGTTAGGAGAATCGAACGTTGTTCAGCCCACGGCACGTAACCCCGCGAACAATATCCCCGCGATTGACGCCCGCAAAACCGACGAGTCGCCCACGCGGTTTATGGCTGCGTTCGTCTCCGTACACCTCCGCCTTTGTTTCCGTTTAAAGATTAAAAGCGCGTTCGTTATAATAACGGATTGTTTATTATCAAAATTATTATTATTCGAAATTCACGACGGTTGGTTAAACCACTTTCGGTATTCGTATTTCTAGTTCTTATGCACTTAAATAACACTTTGGACTAAATTTGTACAGACGTATAAAATATAGGTGCCATATTGCATCCGGTAGTTTCATCAACGTAAAAACAATTTTTTTTTTTTTTTTTTTACATAAATTTCGGCTCGTACATTATTCGTCCCGCAACAGTTACTAAGAATGACGGGATATAAATTTGAGCAAAATAAATAGGCTTGAGCGATACTGTAAAATGTTTGTGTTTTGTTATAAAATCTAGACAAATTGTTTAGTATTTTTATTTTTAGAATAAAATTTCATATTCTCCCGAAGTTTTTCGATATTAATTTTTAATAACGAAATGTATATTTGTTTTTTTAATATGTATCGTTATGGATTTGTTTTTTTGAAGGCAATATTTTTTTTAAATACCTCTTAAGCACAGACGTCACACGTTGTCTCGGACTCGAATTTTATTTATTATACAATATTAAGGTAGCAAAAAAAAAAAAAAATACAAATTCGATTTATCTTTTATACGATAACGACTTTTTAGGTGTAATATACGTACGCACATGTTATTGAACATTCGGAAGTAACGTCGACGTTTTAAGTAATTACGTTGACTTACACGTAATTGACGATTTCCAGAATATTTTGTGGGTTACGATGTACAACACTGTGTAGCGATGTAGTTCGACTGCAATCAAACCGAAAGGACGCGAGTTATGTTCGTTTTCTTCTTTATTCAAATTTACTACGGTCGAAGTGAATATTAAATTTGTTATCGAAAGCGATAAAAGTGACATTAACAGCCGTAATACATTCACCATATGTGGGGCGTCAATAACGGTTTTAAATAAAAGAAATATGTTTCTTCGGTTGACGATAAAACTTCGACGAAAGTTCTTTTTACTTTTAAATTAAATATTTGTATATATTAAACGTTTAACCGTTTATAAATATGTATATAATCGTATTTAAAGTAATTAATTGGTAATGATTTTATTTTCGTACGCACGCATGATCAGAAATCGAAAAGCCTTAAAACGCCAGTTGAACTACTCGATAGGATAATAAAAGCGTGACGTACCGAAGAAAACGGAAACCAGGCCTACGTAACCTCGATACATTGTTATAACAGCGAAAACGTTATTACAATAACCGTAAGAACAGTAGGGGGTTATGCGACAAGTCGTATTCGTCGCCGTCGTTTTTACGTTATAACGTTCGTATTCAGAAACCGTAGAAACGCGTTATATTGTTATATTACTAAAAAAGTGACGACTTACCCAAAGACGTTAAATTGTACGAACACGCTCGTTCCGTGTTTTTTTTTTTTTTATTTTTTTTTTTAAAAAGGTTTCTCCTCTATGTTCCTTTTTCGTTTGCGGGAGCAACGGCGACACAAAAGCTCCGATAATTCCAACGACCGGGTGACGAACAACAATCGCCGGGGGGCACTATGTAGTTGTCGACCGAAATTATTACCGACAAACTCGCCCGTCTCTCTTTGTCGATAATAAATTACCGGACACACTTATTTCGCTTTTTTCCCATCCCGTCGCACTCATTCCCGTGTCACCGTCCGCTCGAACCAGGTTTTCTTTTCGTATACATACGCATATATATATATATATCGAACGTTTTATTCAATTTGTTTCCTCGTTTTAATTACGCTCGTAGCGCCCTTGTTTTTCACTCCGGCGCTGTTTACGTCCGCGGTACTTACGCGTCTTTTCGTATTAATTTTAACGCGACGCGCCTATGATCAGATATACCGCCTTATCTCGGCCGCCGCGTTAATTTTTATTAGCCGTTTCCGTCGCGTCCGTCGTGCCCGCTAACTGCTGCGCGGTCGCGTCGTTCCGGGTACGAACGCGAGTGCCCCGTACACGCGACAATTATACGGAGAGGTTAAAAGTCACGTAGAACTCGGCCGCGTTTAACTGTACGGGGTTGTTTAAAACGAAAAGCACCAGCCCGAAGGAAATGATTAACGCGTGTATAATTATTGTTACAATTAAATCGTCTCGTTTAATAAGTCTATTCGAATAAAATAGAAAAAATCGCGAACAATTTTAGCCGACGAAAGATTCGTTTCGATAAATGAAATTCGGCGAAACAATTCCGTAGACGAATAAACCGAGATCGGCCCTATCGTAAATTGCGTATCGAAGATTATTTATTAAACGACGATATATTTTTATATCGCGTCTTCGCGGACACTCGAAGTAATCCACCGAGTCTACGTAAGCTCACGTATTTATCGTTCGCGCGGAATATTTTTATATTTAATCCGTCAATCCCGTTCGGGTTCGTAATCGTCACATATCCCGTCGGACCGTAATTATTTACCTAACGTTATCCAATAATACGTCGACGTCCGTGCGCGCCCGCCCCAAAAATCGAAACGGAGCGTAATCAACGTTTCTGCTTTCCTTTTGTACGGAACGGGAAACCACGAACAATGCTCGTTGCGCGGATTGTTTAAGTGGACGGTTTTTTTTTGTTTAACTTAATAAAACACGGTCGTGTTTAATACGTATTCACTTACGCGGAATCATGGCGGATTGTTCGTTATGATACACACGAACAAAGGTATACATTACATTGTGCAAGTACAGTGTGGAAAAGAGAGTATACCGTGAAAATTGAACGGGGGACAATATTGTTATCAAAGCGTATTCCGAACGGCCGTATAAAATATTATTATATTTTACGTCAATCGACGACGGGTTTCGGTATGATTGTCGTAATTAACCACTCCCGTTTTGCTCGATACCGAAACCGTAAATAATTTTTTATTACGATTACGCGCGAATTATTTAAAACGTTACTAAATTTGTTTATACGTGTCCGTATATTATTAACAAAGGCGTTTCGACGGTATTTTACGAATAACATCGTCACGAAAACGCTATGTCTCGTTAAAAACGAAAATAGGTACGATTTGAACTTGAACGTCGTGAACCTTGAAAGTTTAACGACGTCGGCGTGTTCAATCATAATGATCGTACGGTTTGTAACTCCACCGCCGTAATCGCGACGTGTCGAGTTGTTACGTCATTTTATTATTATTTTCCAAACACGCTCTTGGAATAAAAAAACAAAACAAATTTGTGTTTCAGACCGGACGGCCTAGTCGAAGAGTGGAGTGAGCGGCAACTCGCTCTTGAACTATACTCGGAATAATTAAAGGTATTGGATAAACGCGATATTACGAAAATAAGCGAACATAATTATAACGTACACGGAAATAATAATGTATCGATAAAGTACGCGCACGGGCGCTGCCGTGCGTCCACGACATGAAATCGTTCGTAGGAATAAATCGTCGTAATCGAGTTATAGTTAAAAAAAAAAACGCAACTATAACAATTCGGCAGTTACAAGAGAAACGATATAATAAATTCGAATTCGTACTAATGACGGCGCGTTTAAGTAAACAAAACAACGTTCAAAATAAATCGATAGACCGAACGGGAATATATATATATATATTTAAGCGTTTCCCGAACCCGCGAGAATTACATTGTACGCGAAGCAAAAATGACGAAAAAGCTCCTCGATATTTTTATTCGGACCAACAATCGTGTTACTATGTACTCGTACGTGTCACTCGTGAAATCTATGAAATGTTAATGTCCGAGTCTGTGATATAGTCGAATTGACGCGCACACACACACATATATATATCAATTACGTTGCAAACAAGTACGTAATAATAACGACGTTTAATATACCGTGTCGTCTATTCGTCGGGGCTCCGAGCAATTCTACGCGACCGTTACGCCCGTCCGTTGGAATTTTGCCACTGCCGTGTTATCTCTATATGTTCTCGGATAAAGGCGCGCTACAGATATCCCATTAACGTAACGATAATAATAATATTAATAATATATTGTATAGTACACGCGTTTCGTCGTTCCGCGGTATGTTTAACTCGTCGAACACCGTAATAGTAAAACGCAACCGCGATTCCACGTTGTCCGCCCGAGCAATTGATTTATACACGCGCCGGATATTTCGTACGAATTATATTATACTACGCGACGACGACGTGTTAATCGTTCGCATGAAACGTGACCGGACGCCGACGGTATGTTTGGGGGGGAAAAAACAATATACGCCGAGAATGGCGCCGATACGTGCGTGTGTGTGTGTGTCTATATATATATATATATATACACAAAACACAGACTCCGATTGTAACAGAAAGTTATTAGAAATAACGCGAACTTTACGTCGGAGCGCTGTTATCTTTTACTTGTTCGGCGGTTTCTCGACGTTTTCAAATAACGCCCGCGAGGTTTACCGCGCGAATGAATAGATTTTGATATTTTGATACGCGCCCGTATCTCCGTGTACGCGCGTGCAATATTTATGCGCGCGAACGAGATTTAGCGTATTTATTATTTCTCGCGTGTAAGTCCGCACCGTTTTGCGTCGAACGAACGACATTTCGTACACAAAAAAAAAAAACCGGTAAATTTACGACGAAGCGCAGAGTACACTATCGGTCTCGCACCGCGCACGGAACGTAAAACGCGATAATATCATCGGCAGTTTCGTAACGACGACGGCCACACAAATTGTGTGTGTTGGACCGGATTACGACGTCCCGTTCGTTCGCGGACGCGACTCGCATTTCCATTTTCCGTTCCGTGGCTACTACACGCGTAAGTCGTGCCGGACGTTCGCTTCCGGAAACGCGTCGACAATTACGGAAAATGCCGCGTACGTAAGTAACAATTTTCGTACGCCGTACGTTCCGAAAAAATGTTACCGTCGTGTGCCGTTATTATTGCGTTCACGTATTCGGGGGAGCGGAAATAAAGAGCCGAAAACTAACGGCGCGCCGTTCGCGTATTCCGACGATTTGCCCGTTTACTTGACAAACGACGATATAACTAACGTTATTGTGTTTCGTCGATAAAAATTGTCGTTCGTAGACACTAACAATAATATCCGCCTGTCATCCCGTTCGGCAAAACGCTAATATAAACGTTTCTGCGTGTCACCTGTCGTTTCAAAAACGAAATATTTGTGACAAAATAAAACGTATTTCGCTTTATGTTTAGAACGCGCGCGTGGCTTCGACCGAATAAGGTTACATCGAAGCTAACGAAAAACGACCGTCTTTTGCCTTAACGCGACGAATTAATCGAACACTGGCGGCCTCGTTTATTCCCCCCCGTTCAAATACGCGAATATAACTTCGCCTTTGTACGTACGTAATATATTCGACATTTCAGAAAACACACGTGTACGCGTTGGTTGGAAATCATTGCCGGATTCGTGTTGAAAACGTTCGGTTTCATAGTTTTCGTTCCCGAGTAGTGGACGTTCCGAAACGTACCGCGACGAAAAACCGAATAGACGGTAATCGCGTCGTCATAAAGGTTTTACAAGTCTGTCGTGTGCGTAAACCAAAAAGCAGCGCGCCGCGACAAGAACGCAACGGAAAACGACATCACGGCGCGATCGATTAACACTCCTCCATCGCCACAGTCGCGCACTTATTTGCCGGCCATTTTCGGGTGATTAACGATATCATATACGACGTGATCCCGCGTGTTCGAACGAACGTGAATTATGTATCGTCGTGCTAACCAATAATAGTGTCGCGTCGTATACGCGCGCGGACGAGTTTCGTTCGTTCCCGCGTAACGGACTAGTGTAAGCCAAAACAACGACGAACGGCGGGACGAACGAACAAATCACGAACCGCCGCGTAGATAACGAATTATCGTTTATTTTATCACGCCACGGTTACGACGGCGATGGTACGGAAATTCCGCGGGAATATACCGCGCGGTAACTACCGAAACGGTACTTGTTTAGTACTACCTCAACCGAGGAAGCAAACTGGACAGGACAGGTTACCAATGAACGGGTATCGCGACGTTCTACCGTATATATCTGTAATATATTACGCGAGGGTGCGTGAATTCGTAAAAGTTTGTTCGTGTTCCACACGATTATTCGAAAACATTCGTCGATAAAAACGAGTCACGAGATCGACATACTTACACGACAAGTGTTAGCGGCCGTATAAAAACGATTTATCTAACTGGGGAAAAAAACGCTTTACTATACGTATCGTTATCGCCAAAAATACGAATTTCGTTTTTATCAATTACGGTTCCGATAGCGACGACGCGTCCCGCACACTGTCGCTATTCCGGCTTTGGCTTTTCGTAGTTATCCGAACAACGTACGTAGTAAAATAACGTTGGGCCCTCCCGGAGAAATTCGCCGAACTACGGTATTTTCGAAATAACAATTTTACGATCCTAGCGGATTTTCGAAAGAAAAAAATACGCGTATTTTACCATTTTAAAAAAAACGTAGGTTTTAAAATAAGTCCGCCGGTCTGGCCGGACATTTCCTTTACCGTTCACAGGATTACGGTGTTCGTATACAACGCAAAATAATATTCAATTCGTGGGCGGTTCGAACGTTTCGATCGACTCGGTGTATAGAAAAAATGACGTTAGCATTCGTCATGAAATCTGCCGTTCACATTTCGATAAGGAAAATAATATAAAACGTATATTATACGTATATATATACACTACGGGATTTCGCCGATTGTTTTAGGACGTTTTCGTGTTTCGTTAACAAAAATTCAGCGATATATCGATAATTCTATCGCCCTTTGTTTCGATAATTGTTATTATTATTTTATCGGAAACTGTCGGAAAATAACCATTATAGACGCTTTTTCGTCTTGATTGAAACTTGTATTGAATACAAGAGACGTTTAAACACACGTAATGGAAAAATTATATCGAACAGACAAGACGAATTTTTTTTTGTATTTTGACGAAATTTGGACCGCGTTAAGTGAACCAAATTGAATTGTACGGAAAAAAATTTCTACTCGTTTTCCACTTTTCTAGATGCCCCGGGAAAATTGACGATATTCCTTATTTGAATTAAAACCGTACGGAACGTCCACGGTATTTTTTACATGTTTAAACATTCGTTCGAATATACTAAAAAACAGAAAACGTCGGTTAAATTAAAAGACGACTTCCGCGACCATGACTTAGAAAAAGAGTCCGACGAGCTCGAATAACTAATCAGAATTACGCTTTATTCGTTTTTCTAACCTAACCTAACTTTTTATTTTTTATTTATAAATCGGCAATAACCTCATTGGCCCGGAATGCCCGAAGGCAGTACTTCGGACCAGTGAGTCGCCATCGTTTATTGAGAAATATAAAATTTTTAAAAAAATTGGATTTTACAATTCGATCATCCTTAATGAGAAGGGCGAGCTACGCCCACGTTGTTTTACTTTGCCCCCTCGTACAAACCTAACCTAACCTTAGGTTATTGTTCGGCGATCGATATTCATTCGTTCGGAGAATGTTCGCGCGGTTAAAACATTGATATTACAAAAACGAAACGGCTAATAACCGGTACGTATTCTATACCGCCCAATTATCGTTCAAAAACTAAATCGCCGGTACGACTAGGGAATATCTATAAATCCGTCTCGATGACACGACGATTTAGGGTTTCGTTGTACGTTACGCGATTGATGACGCGCATGAATGGGAACACAGAAAGGGCATTACTATTACGGCTTGAAGGGAGTCGAAAAAAAAAATTCGATCAATTTTTCCAGGGAAAAGATTTCGCAGAAAGGGCCCGCGCGGTTAAAACCGAAATATAATATCGCTACAGCAACGTTATTCGTGGTAACGTACAATAATATCTTATCCGCTTAAACGCGTTTTTCTCCTCGCGTTTATAATTCGTTATCGTATTTCAAAAACGTAATTTCGTCGCACCACCAGCGCTCCGCTACACGAACTCGCGTATTATCGCATATGACGAACGATACAACGACGCGCGTGCTATCGTCAACACGCAAATCGCCGTATCCCCGCGTACGATCTACGCTATTTACGAGGAACCGAAAAACTACGGGGCCGTTTGCTAAAAGATATCGAAAGATTTCGACAACGATCTACCCGTATTGGAAGTTCTCCCGAATCGCGGACCGGCGGCGGGTGCCCGGGAGAATAATGGTCGCGGTACGAGAGACGGCCGTACTAGAATTTCGTCGACTGTGCGCAAAGTTCGTGGTAACGGTGAAGTGTGCATTCGTGTAGCCGTTTAATATATATCGCGCGTACACCGTTCCGGGAAATGAGCTTTGCGACCTTGAAATCGTTTCGATTTTAGATTTCGTGTGAAGCGAGATTGGTTTTATAAGCGTATTATATATTTATATTGTGTGTGTGTGTGTGTGTGTGTGTTTTTTTTTCTATACAAAAAACACTATTTCCGGTTAGCAGGAGCGATCCAAAAGTTTTTACGTAATATATTCTGGTGCTCGTACGAAACGTAAAAAAAAAAATATATATATATATACGAAATATTTTACGAAACTGCGAGTATGAGACAAACCGAAAATACTTATAAAATGAACTCCGGTGTTCTTTTTGAAGGTACCGTTTCGCTATACTCGAAACGCGGTTTCTATTGGTTATTGAAAAGTTGAAAACGACGAAAATGGTCGGCGAAAAAATAAACCTACGACGGAGAGCGTTACTACGTCTTAAAAACCCGTATTTCCACAACTATATAGTTTCGATTTCAAAAACCGTACGTACAAAACAGCGCAGCGACGAACGCAACGAAAAAGTATACTTCCGAATAATTCGTAAGCGAAAATAATTCTTTTTCGAAACTTTCGGTTAAACTATCGCGGGAACATAGATGACCCCTATCATTGTCCTAGTGGAACGTCGAAATTTAAAAATATAATTAAACGCGTCGAACAGTTCGACTTCGATTAAATGTTCGGGAAAAACGCGTACGAATGAAATATTCGAAATAACGGCAATAAAAGACGTCGAAATAAAGAGTATTTAAATACTTGGGCGCTCGAACGGGTCATACACCGGTGCGTATAAATATAAATTTTGTGAAAACGAAACCGTACCTCGTTGTAAGTAACTACGGTCGCGTGACGTTTCGAAAATTCGGTAGGACACGGACATTTCTTACGAGAATATAAAAATGCGCCTAGTTCGGTAGAAACGAAAACTCGCGTCGTCGGCAAATTCGTATTTATCGTGAGAAGGTTTAATAACGTTTTATATTTTCGCGTTTGCTTAAACGAAAAAACGCGTACACGGGCTTAAAGTATTCGCCGTCACCATTACGCCCATTTCCCCAACGCGCCGTTGATAAGTAACGTTAATTTACTTCAAAAGAAACGTCGTTCGCGTTACAGAGTGAAATTTAATTACAAATAACGTTCTATATAATGTCATATCGTCTTGTGTGTAGTCTGGTAATTTTAAAACGGCGCCCGCGTGTTCGGTTTTCTTTGAGCCGATCGGCGGGAATTTAGCGAGCACAAAGAAAATAGAAGCCTACCTCGTCAAATCTAGTTCTCGACGATGTCATCCGTGCACCGTGTGTGTTTTCGTGTAAATCGAAACAGGTTTTTCAAAAACAAAAAAAATACCGTTTCAACTATATTATATACATATAGACAATTGCATCGATGCGGCGGAATCGAACACGTGTCTGAACCCTTTGTCCTTTGAAATCGATATATAATCGCGAAAGGGATATCCGTGCGCGCATCAATACGTGTTTATATAAAAGTACTCGAGTTTATATCGATAAAATTGTGTTTGTGTATACATGTACCCTTACTATATTTAATCTTCCGAGTTTCGGAAACGCCGGGTTTAAAATTTCACGGACCCGACAAAAACGAATAAGAGAAAATTGTATTAGCGGCGCATTTCTCTCGTGCTAACCGTATACGGACATTCGTCTCGGATAACACAATTGTTTCGTGTCCTGAAACGGGCGCTACCATTATACCGTACGAGCGCGTAATTTGCTTCTAATTACACTCGGGTCGTTGGCTGTACTCGTGTATTTCATCCGACGAAATAACGCGGCGCGCTCCGCTAGTCCGTCATATTTTATACGCCCCACTCCCCATCTCACCGACGGTTTTTTCCTCTCGTCGTACAAAGGGATACGAAACGATCGTCCATAAAAACAGTCGGTCGCTTAACGCTATACACTACGAACTTATACGGTACGCTTCTGCGTGGCTTCTCTCGATCCATTCTAGAAATATAGAAATCATTATTTAGACGTGATTCGGTCGCAGGACGCCCGAAAAGCCGACCGCGGTTTTAGGCTACGAATAATAATTCGAACGTTTATTAACCGTTTATAAACTACGTGCACGTATTCGGCGTACCGAAGACGATTCTAATTGTTGTAGATCGACGATTAATAATCGTTTTATTTTATATTATTACGAATATTATATATTTATTCGATTTCGATCGATTATTAATCGTGTTGTGCGGTCTACTCTTGTTGAGCGGCGTAATTTGTGTCGCGTTCTATTCTAAATCTCGTAACATCAACACGGCTTACACCTCGGAGTCCGCGCGCATTATTGAAGATACTGGAAAATTACCTAACGCCGTAAACAATGGACGCTAATCTCAATACGAACGTATGAATATTGATATCGCGAATTTAATTTAAACTCTCGGCGGGCCGCCGGTAGTCGCACCGAGAGTCGTATTTTTTTTCGTCAATTTTATGGAAATATCGCCAAGGGCGCCAGCGTCCGGGTAAAATATTTCATTCAGAAACTACCGCGGCGGCAATCGCGGAAAAAAGCCCGATCTGAACGAATCGCGAGAGAACTATGCGACGCGAATGAAGAAGCGAAAGCGATACGATTTGAAAACGTTGTAGTTAAGAGGCGGCGGGGTTTTCGTTTCGTGGCAGTTTTATACGGAGACTAAATCAATTCGACTAATAAATTAAAAACCCAATTTGTCCCGTACAACGGCGCATTCCCGTGTTCGATTGAAAACGAATACGCGACACGGACGGAAATGATCATTCACGTTTATCGTTTCCGATTATAATTACGAACGGTCGTAACGGCAATCGGCGGGCGAATTACTAAAAACCGCGTAAGTTCGTATTTACGTGTAAACGTTTTACACGCGGCGTTTGTATATAAAAGAAAAATACCCCTACTATCGATTCGTTTACGTATAAAGTCCCGCGTACCCCGAAATAAAATATCGCGAATAACCGTTACGTTTACGGCGTTTGTAGCTAAAACGGTAAATCTCGAAATTGCCGTTAAAGTAGAATCGATTTTTCGGCTACCTGCACGAACGCACGGCGAATACGTATTAAACGATTTTCAGTTCACCGGTCCGGTACGTTTCCCGTGCCGTTCACAGGCGCGCGTGTTGTATGTTCGCCGCGTAATCTTCCCCCCCCCCATCTCCGCATAACGAACGCTACGGGAACACGGTTATCGTTTTACGACGATAGTTTCTCGGCGACGAATACGCCCGACGTTATTTTTCCGGCGTCGACAAACCGTTCGTCCGCGAGTGTATTCGCACGGCGTCCCGGACAGGCGAGCTTCAAATACGGTCGCGGGCCGCGCCAGGGCCGATTCCGCCAACGACGGTACACGGCGCGTCGTGACGAAAATTCGAACACGTTTTGTTATTTACGTTTTCGGGAACTGTTGGACAATGTCCGCGTTGTAATTCCGGTACGATTGAAGTGTTTACCGTATGCAAATAGAAAACAAAACGTTCGAACGCGTTACAGGAAAATCGAGGGCAACGGATAAGGTACGATATTTGCATCCCGACGTATTGTCGTTCGCATTAAGTGACCCGAACGGAATTGCGAACGGAACTCTCGTTCCAACTAGATTTCTAGACGATTGTGGAAATTGACTCCGCTTGATTTACGTACGACTATATCAAACGACGACCGTCGATTTTAACGCCTCAAAATTACCGCAAACTGAAAGAACCCGACGTTTGGCGATTAAACATCGACTACCGCAATCGTGACCTAGATACGGCGTTTAAATTACTATTAACGTTTGACGAGCTTAAATCGCTTGTTAGAATTACGCTTTAGTCGTTTTAAGCGAGTTGAATTTTTCGTCTAACGTTTAAACCGTCGTATACTGTAGGTAAAATTAAAAAAAAAAACGTCTTCGAATATTCGACATACCCCCCCCCCTAACCTGCGGTAAATTTGGTGTACAACACACGCGCTCTTAACAAAATTAATTACTTCGAACGCCGACATTTCGAAAACTGTTTCCGCCATTTACAGGAACAGTTTACATTTTACGATCACGTTTTGTAATTATCATCCGTATCGCTTTTGTTGAAAATATAATTGCCGCTTAAGACACTTCTAAGTTAGGTCTTTTTAATCGACGCCGTCAGAATATTCGAATACATTTTCCCGATTATATTTCGATAATTGGTAATATTTAGAGTTCATCTGTCGTCCCTGTTTTCGTCCAATACGATCGATTAATGTTCGGTAATTATCGATTTGATCGATCGTTGGATTATAAGAAATAATAGTAATAGCTAAATTTAATCGAAAAATACGTTAATATTTTATAATACGGTCGCGATTCGAAATTAATATTGTTCGTTTATAAAAATATGTTTATTTGTCAACCCACGCTGTAGTCGGTATTTAATATGATCACGATATTACGCGCGATCGAATAGGGACCAACGAATTGTGTAATTTGTGGCGAAAATTCACTGTGGCGTCGGCAATGGGCTCGGACGATTCCCTCGAATATTCGGTGTAAAGTAAATACGAAATAAGCGTTGTAGACTGTGGTCTATGTTTAAGGCGACCGTAGTATACATACGAAGGTTTCGAAACGAAAAAACGGCCGGACGTAACGTTATTACTCGAATCAAATGGTACACGGCGAGAGGGAAACGGATAGGTGATCGCGAGTACAGTTGGTTTGGGTCGAGTGAGATTGTCCGGTTGGGCGGACGGACGGAGTGGACATTGTTCGACAAAAGGATTCTAAAGAGGCCGGTATAATGTTGTTATAAAATACGTATCGTTGTCTTGTCGCGTATTGCGCCAAGGTTTGAACGGTATTACGAGACGATATTGCGTGGGCTGGTGGAGAAGGTGGAGTGAATCGGAAAATAAACGAACGAGACGGGACGGAGAGAATACGGGCAATACGACGACAAAGAACACAAAGAGTGATAGACAAAGAGAATGACGGAGACGGAAAGTCTCAGTTCGCGCACGTGGCCGAACGAAACGACGATTTCGATACGGCGTATGAAATGCAACGTGACGAGCGACGCGTTCCCGAGGAACCCAAACGATAGTGGCGGTACGGCGTTGATATCATTATCGTAATTAATATACACGACGCGGTGTCCAGAAAGTTGTAAAACGTTTACACTGTTTGTTCGAGCGCATAAACGTCCGCCGAACTTTCGCAAATTATGTACGAAATGCGCAATTTTACGTGCCCGTCGACTATCATATACGTGCGTAGATAACATAAACGAGTCGAATCTTTCACTTTCCGTTCTACGGTTTTATAATTATTCTCGTCGCTTTTCGACCGTAAATTTATTTATTTGATCGAATCGCCAATCACCCGGTAGCCCGACCGAATTTCTCGGTTCGCTACGTTTTATCGTCGCTTTTTGTTTTTTCGCTTCTTCTTTCGTCCGTAAAGCGCCCGCGTGACAATTAACGAATAATAATTATAGCGATAAATTAGTTTCTACCGTGGCGCCAACACGCGAATTGCGCAGACATTACACCGGACACGTGTCCACGTTAATTGCGCGAGCGAAAAAAATGTCGTATCGGAATAGTTGTAAGGTTAAAACGAAACGTTCGAATACATTCACCCGTAAGACATTATTTTTATTTCGATTCGGAAAACACGAATGGCTTTTTCGAGCCACACATACGTTATAATACACACGGAACAACAACAACCGTCCGCAAAGACGTATATTACCATTAGCGCTTTATTTCGTGTCGAACGACAAGTCCTCGTCCATTATTGTTTCCGAAACGTCCGGTGTCCGAAGTAAGTTTTATTATGATTACAACCTTAGCACGTCTGCGGTATTAATGAAGCGATTACGAAACAACGATCGTTCGCCGTACACGGGACACTATAGTCGGTACACGTCTGGACGACCTGATATCCGTGGGTAGTTCGATTGCACGAGTTCGTATCATTAATATAAACGATCGGGAAACCGTTTCGCTTTGACGGCCGAATTTCTATTTGGCGATACGACGTTATACAAAAATTACGTGGTAATTGTTTCGAACGTGTCCGAGTGACCACTAACGGTAAGAAAGTCGTTTGTTCATTCGCCGCCGGTACATAATTGATTCGGTTATAAATTTTCTGTTTAGCGATCGTGTTCGTTAAGAAGCGTTATAGTTCGGAAAGAGTCCGGAGCGATTCCGTTTAACGCGTAAATTCTGTTTCCGTCGCCAACGTAAATTACGCGCTACGGATTATTTAACAAATTCCCGGCGTCATCGTGCGCGCGTCGGTTCGAATACGCGAATACGTCGAACGCGCGACAATCGTAACGTTCGTGTATTATTAACGGTTAACACGTCGTAACAGTAGCCGTAATGTATTATGCGGCGGAAACGTCGATCGATTTAACGTACTGTACACGGCGGCGGGATAACAATATATTCGTTTGGCTCGGTGTGAACATTAAAATCTCCAATAGCGGAAAACGCGTATGGCGTATATAATAGAAACATATTACATATTTTATCATTTCCCGAGTTTTTAAGAACGCGCTATTCTCTCGCCGCGATACCGTATCACGCGTGTATACGAGCCGCGCACTCGAGCTTTAAAGAAGTTCCCGTGACGCGTACACTGCGCGCTACCAGGATTACGGGATGTACTTGATGCCATACACGCGCCGACGTTAAGGAAAAAAAAATTGCTCGCTTGTGACGGGGTTGCGGTTACGCGATCTAGAATAGACGCGGGTAATGGGAATCCGATAAAAAGATATAGAAAAAAATGAACGTAGAACGAACGCGGCGGAAAGACGAGATTTGTCAACGAAACCGACAGATTTATTCGAATTGATCTAACCTGAAGCACCGAGACGACGGAATTTCTCGTTATAAAAGAAGATATTGTGATGTACGGGAGAATACCACGTAATTGTTGGCAAAAAAAAAAAACCCGTACGTCTCGCGTACGTATTCGTTTTATATTGTAATTTCGTCTAATAATCGAAAACCTTGGAATATCAAACAAATATTTACGTGTACCGTAGTGTAATTGTTGAGAAATACGTAATTGCGAGGATAAAATCCGATTGAAATATTATCTCCGCCGATATCGTCAACCTACGTATTCCGTGTACTTTTTTTACTTCTAAAAATGTGATTTTGAAAAAAATTCCTACTCTGGAAAGGAACCTCCCCCCCGATTGTCGAGTCATATTATATCTTAATCGGCGACGCGGAAAAAAAAACAAATTGTCGGTAGTAAATATCACCATCGGACGTTTTAAGTGCGTCGGTTTTAGTACTTTCGTATTTTAGGAAATCGGCAGATTTAGATATACAAGGCCGAAAACAGTATACTTATCTCATAATTGATGGTTGTTTTACGTGTCGGGCGAGAAAAATCAACATGAACGTAATTCCACATTGTATTGGACGCTAAATAAAAACGTAAAAAAGAAAGTATTACCTTACGAAAACTCTCGAAAACTTCGAATATTAAATAGAAAAGTCGACGTTATAATGTTATGTAAGAAATGCCGTGGGCTGTGAACAGGTAGAAGTAAGCTTGAATTCAAAACGTCGCGTTCGTCCGCCTCAAATATCATAAAACATTCGTTAAAATAACGAAAATAACGAATAGACTTTTTTTTTTTGGGGGGGGGGGGGGAAAACGTAAAGA
>JAIPRN010001905.1:0-37551 GCA_025469175.1 Geopemphigus sp. TES_GeoC_2020 | reverse complement strand
GATTTTTTTAAACAAAAAAAAAAAAAAACAAAAAAAGGTACCGCCGCTACGACGTAAAGCGAAAAATTATCATTGGTTTTTTTTTGTTTTCGTTTAATAGTGGCGAAATGGTCCGAAATTTCGTAGGAGAGTAGTGCGATAAAATGCCGCGAGAATCGTAATAATATCGTACGGGTGGCGGGAAAAACCGGACGGCGTCGTTTTGAACTTTTTATTACGTAGACCGTGGCGTATTATTGGTCGGGAAAACGACAGTGGCACGTGTATAATTTCGTTTTACGGCGCCAATTGTACACGGGACGTGTATATTATTACGTTCGGTGTGCTTAAAGGAAAAAAAAACTTTAACGGTCGATCAAGTTTTCACATTAAATGTTACGTTACTCGACAGTAATTTGTACTTTTGCTCGGTAAATATATATATAAGTTCGCCGTTGTTTCCGTAGGTTCGAGTGCTTTCGAAATATAAGCGTTTCTTTTTCGCCACCGTAGCCGAAAAGGGTAGTTTAAAAATTAAATTTTATTCACCCTCGAAAGAGAAAAAACCCCGAGCGGAAATAAAAAGCCGCCCGAGGTCTTCGAGTCAAAATAAATCGTCGAGTTTGCTCGTTCAGATTTTCTTCTCACCCTTCCCCTCTCCGCATCCACCCGTCGCGCTCGAAACACTGTTCAAACCATCCGGTTCGTATTCTCTAGTCAAACGAAACAGTCGTTTCTCAATCAGGAAATTCTATTCGTTGTACACACACACACACACACACACATATATATATATATATATATATAAAGAAAGAGGTACGGTGATTCTCTTTAAACTATCCGGCGTACGTACAAATTTTATCGAACCCGAAAAAAAACGTCACGCGTCCCGAGTGTTACGGATATATGCGAATTACTCGGAGGGAACTTTAATATTATTTAATTCGAAAGCCGTCGTGTTCGAAAACCGATTGAGCGGACGTTGGCGAATAAACGAATACGATAAATACTGTCCGAAACGTTCGAACTCGTGTGTGTCGAGTTTCAAGACAAAAATCGCCGTCCATACGTCGGCCGACATTTTTCCGTACTATAATGACCGTTTATAACGCGTTGGCCGCGTATTAATTTAGTGTACGCGTCGAAAATACGTCGAACGCGTACGACTTTCGTAAATATACATATATATGTTACGAATATAAAAAATCAAGTATGATTAAATGGAAGTTATTAATTATTACCGGTTACTATTGATACAACCCGAATAGCTAGGTAAAAGCAATAAATATACCAGAATTAATCGCGTCGACCGGTAATTATTAATAGTAATTACCTAACCTAGTAATAGTCAATACTAAAACCTAACCTTAATCACATTGACCAACTGTTACGGTTACTATTAATATTTACCGGTAATTATTAAACACAGACCGGACTTATCGCGTCGACTGTAACATATATATTATATAGTGTACGCCGAACAACGTTGACGAAACGAACGAAATTAAAAAAAAAACGTCGTCCGACGTTGGAACGACGCCGGCGCGTCGCGAAACAGTGTCGAAACCTAACCGTTCGTTACCGGGAAACCGTAACGCGGGTCACCGTCGTCCCGAGTACTACGCGGAAAAGCGTTCGTAAAACGCGAAAAAACAGAAAACGCTATTTGTAAAATCGATACGCGGTCGTTCGCCTCGCGCGGGAATTCAAAATATCGGTTGGCCGATTAACGGAATTCGCGCGTAAACCGTTTTAGCCGGAAACGCGAACGTTTCGACGTTTATTTATCGACGGAAAACCGTCGTTACGCGTCGTTTATTGTTTTCCGTACGATACGCACTCTCCTACACGGTAGTTCGAGTATATCTCGAAAGTATTCGTAAACACACACGCAAGTTGTTTATCTTTTCACGGGGCGAGTTTGTTTTCCCGAAATACATATTATACAGTTCGTACAACAACTTTTTAATTTTGTACCGTTCGCGGCCGATCGGGGTTAATTTTTAATCGGCGTATACAAGAAACTTTTATCGGGGCGTCGTAAATTACTTACATTTTCCGAAAAACTCGAAAACCCCACACCCCTCTCGTATTTCGTAAAAGTTATTTTTTCGTTTCGTATTAATCGCGTCCCGGTGCTTGTACGTCGGATCGATTATGAGTTTCGAATTTCTATACGGACGGTTAGTTCACTAGTTCGAACTGTCCAAGAATATCAAAAAAAAAAAAAAATTATATTCAATCGCTGTAAGTATAATATAAATATATATATATATATAATATTATAATCGGCGCTTGAAATATACGTAACGTAAAATACCCGGAATAGGTATCGATCAGAATAATATACGACCGTTTCTATAGAAGACGAACAAAATTGTCAAGCCCACGAGGTTTCCGGAAATGTCGTTTTTTTCGTAAGTTTCCGAAATGTTCGGAAATTTCATACGATTTTTTTTTTGTTTTCGTTATTCGAAAACAATTTCGACAAATTTTTTTCGCTATTTATACGCTAGCGGTTGTTTTGGGATTCCGAATATAAGAGAGTGGCGTACAGATGAAAAAAATACGCGTCTATGCGCGTACACGATAAAAATTTAGAATTATATTTCGACACCAAAATCGTCCCGTACCGGCACGTGGGCGTTACACACGCGTAATCATACGGACCAATTGCGCGTACGCGCGATTTCTGGATCGGATTCTAATAACAAACGACGGGAAGCCGGAACGTATTTTCGTCGATTGTTCTTTCAACACGCGCGTGTTATTACGCTTTACGAAAAGTAGTCGAGTATAGAAATACGCGTGCGAACCAAGTACGAACGTGAACGGCGTTCACGAAAGAACCGAAAAAACGTGAACGGCGTTCACGAAAGAACCGAAAAAACGTGAACGGACGAATTTCGTCGGCGCGAAAGTCCGTCGCGAACAACGCCGCGCGAGACCGACGAAAACATGATGGTGAGAGGGGAGGGGGGCACCGAAGCCCTCTCCGCCCACCCGTTGCCGAGAATAAGGAAAAAATTATATACGGCGCGGTAGAACGTGGCCGGCGTAAACGTCCGAAGTCCGTAGACGCAAACCGCGTTGTTTTTTCGTAAACCCTTTTGTTTTCGGCCGGATCGTGACGTTTCTCCGCGATTCCCCGTCGCGGTTTCGCGTGCGCGGCTATTTTTTTTCCTCGTTTTTTTATTATCGCGCCAGTAGTGTATTAAAAATAATAATAACGATCGCCGTCGCCGTAATAATAACGGGGAAACCCGTCCTTTTGTCCGTCAAGTGTGACACGAGTACAAAAGATCCGTACCGAGTCGAAACGAAAAAAATCCAAAAAACAACCGTCCGCCTCCACACAACGGTCCGTGCCGCCAAACACTTACGTACACGCATATACACACGCGCGCGCGCGCGTATATTGTCCTAATAAACCGCGCGCTCGTGTGAGTGTGTGTGAGTCATCGACTAACGAGGCAAACCTCGTGTTTGCGGGAGGGCGATTTTCGCGGATCTGATAATGACGACCCGTCGTCGTCGACCTACACGCGCGCGTATATATTTATATATATATGTCGTAGAGTCGTTTTAAAATTGATAATTTGTCCCTTTAAACTCGCGGGGACCGACCGTGCGGTGCGGGTGTGTATAATAACGGACGAACAAAAAATCGACCGGTTCTTTTGTCGAAGTCATGTACGCCGCCCGCCGCCCCACGTTAATATTCCATTTTCGTCGTTGTCTTTTTGCCCTCCCGTATCGTACGCGTATGTCGGACCCCGCTCGTTATAACCGCAACAAATTGGGCCCCGGAGCGCGTGTCGCGTCCTCGTCGGCTTGCCCCGCCGCGGTTTTCGTTCGCGGCGGGCGCGCGCGCGTTCTCTCGGTTTTCGTATATATTAGGAAACGGTAAACTTACCCTCTACCCGCGGCTCGTTTCGATGCCGGCGAACGTCCGGTATCACCGCCGGACACGCCGAAACGTCGTGTACGTTTCGACGACGCGTCCGTAAGCGGCACGACGACGACGACGACGACAATGGGGAGGGGGAGGGGTCTGGCTATCGTTACCGGTATAGTTTACGACGATTTTGAAACGTCGATATCGTCGATCGTGACGAAAAGAAATCCGCCTCCCCTCCCATCGTATTCGAAAAAGTTCTTCCACGCGTAAGCGAAATAAGGCCTTTGTTTATTATCCTTTCTAACAAGTATCGTAATCGAATGCCCTACATACGCGTTTACATACACCCCCGGAAGCGAAATAAATTTGCCCGATTCATGTGACGCGAACTACTATATATATATTAGTCCGGTCGGAAATCGTTATCGAAATCCAAAACGAATTTCCGACCCCTTCGGTTCTACACGACCGCGATTAATTCTGAAAACGAATTTTTCGAACAAATACTCCGCTTTGGAATACGGGAAATACGTCGATGTTCTTTAAAAAAAAAAAAAAACCGACGCGTTAAATCCGTCGTTGCTTATGTACGACGAACTCGAGTAAATGAAGTTAAAACAAATCTGGTGGAAACGATATTGACTCGGTTACGAATTTCGGCGCGAGATTATTTTACGAAAACCGATCGGATTTTTCGCTTTTTAGCGCGATTTACGACGTGTAATACATTTCCGACGTTTCGTAGCTGGAGCGGTGAAGCACGAAGCTTCGGTGTCCGTTGTATGGATCGTTATTCCGCCAATACACCGACGAATAACGCGAGAACCTCGCTAGAAACATTCGTCATTGGCGCGCCGCTTAAAACGAGACAATTACGATAATTAACCGTACCGCGTGGCTAACGAGCACGACGAAATGAAATGTAAAAGACCCGATCTGGACGTTCGTGTACGTTAATTGCTAACCAGTTAATGCCCCCACTTTCGGCTATTATTATTATTCCGTCGTATTCGTCGTACCGATTCACCTGTACCACCGTCGTCGTTCGAATTAAATAAGTACACCGGCGCGCGCGTTGTTTATTGTCCCGGTAAATCTTTAACAAACACTCGTTCCCGATAACTATATAGGTGTACCGGCGTTATAATGATATACGCGCGCAGGGGCGTATTATATATTTTTCGAACGAGGACGGTGGTGGGGGTGGATTGTTGGATGAAGGTGGTTGCGGCGGAGATACCGAGTAAACGAATCGTCGGATTGTTACGTATTTCCATACGCGTAGACGGGGCCGGCCGAGCGGACTCTCGAAACGCGCGATTTCGAGTTATTTTCGTTTCGATTTTAAAATGAAAAAAACCGAAATTCGTTTTTCGGAATCGGACGAATACCCCCTCCCCCATCCCACTGTGTACATTATAAGTGTCGTCCGTCCGACTCCGCGTAATTACACGCGCGTACACACGCCCACCCATATATATATATATATCCTTTTCGCGGCGACGGACGCGTTGAAAGATTAACCGGCAAACCGACGGTGACAAGCCGCGGCGAACAACGAATGCGCGTGGTAGTAGTAAATAGTTGTCAACGTCCATTGAACGTCCAATCAAACAAAACGTATACGCGCGGTGCACGAAACACGCGACGATAATTATTATTTGTCCCCGGTGACCGCGCGACCGAGATCGACGGCAACCCGCGATCGTTCGCCTGGGCGACGAGAATAGGAGGTTCGCGCCATTGTTGACGACGCGACCGTTTAATGAAATACTTCGCCCGAGTGCGTGCGCGTCGGTCCGTCCGTGTGCGTACGCGCCCGGTCTTAAAACAAACAAAGGACAAACGCGCGGTCTCTGAGTCAGAATTACGGACCCTTCACAAAAGTCCCCGAAACACGACGGCCGCCGTTTTCGCGTAACGACGTCGCGTTCGTTTCTTCGCGCCAAATACCCTAGACAAACATGTTCGAACGGAAACCAACAAACGTATTTCCCGTTCATTAGCAACGCTCAGGTACCAATCACGGGACGATCGAAGCGCGTCGGTAAATATTTCGTCGGTTTTTTCGTGACGACCGAAACCCCACTTACAATGTCACCACGGAAAAATCGGATTACGCCGATTGCCGCCCCGGCCGACGTTTAACGGTACAACGCGTATGTAAGCGAAATATTAAACGGTAGTTTCGCGTTCGAATATACGTTTTCGGGGCGGCGCGCGCGTCGTGCGGCTTCTGTACGAGAACGCGGCGCCCGCCTTTAATCGAAAGAAACGCGCGCGGATTACAATTTCAATAATCGATTAAAAGCCCCGGGCGATAGGCGACGGACCGAACACACACCCCGTGTATTATGTTACGATAATCCGGCGGCGGTAATATTTAGGCGGGTCCGATACGTTCGACCGAAACGTACGTAATACGCGGCTGGCCGAAGCGCGTTCGGGACGGCAAAGGATTTGGAAATTGAACGCGGTAGTTCGTCGATCGCGCGCGACGTATAATCATTTCTCGACTAACAACTACGTCGTATCATTATCGTCGTCGTCGTCATCGTCGCCGTTGTTTGTACGAGCGCGCGCGTGGGGTATCATTCTCTCTCGTATGTCGGACAACGACGACGACGATTACTACAATTACGCGAGACTCGATCGCCCGTAATTGACGTACCCGATCGTTTCGGACGAAAATCGATTTCTGTCCAAGTCGTCCGCTCGTAACGTGTAATCGGTTGTAATACGGCGGCTACCGATAACGAATAATATTATCGCCGCGACGTCCGTATACCGCGCGAAAGTTATTTCCCCGGACGGGCTACACACGGACGTTATTGAAATGTACGAGAAACCTAACGGCGTCCGCCTGGCCTGGTCGAAAAGGTTCGGACCGTGCTGTCGCTGGTCCGGTTCGAAAGCGCCTATCGACTATTATCGACGGTCGCGAAAATAAACCGACGATTCGTACCCGGGCAAGTCAGCCCCGCATTTAGGTTAGATTAGTCCGTCGGTCGTTGAACTCTGGGGACATAGGAGGGCGGCGGCTTTGGTTTCACAAACTTGGATGGGACACGGAGCTTTGTCGCCATTCGTGTAGCGTTTTGGCGAAAAATTTACGGTTCAATTATCGGGCGCGCGTCCAAAAACGTCTCCGCGGCGGTCTGTTTAACGAATTGAAGTCAAAAAGTACTACGATTTAAAAAAAAACCATTCTTACCAAAATATACGTAAACAATTAATTTGTCTACACAATCGCCAAATAAGTTCGCCTACACTTTTCGCATTATCGAACTGGGCGACCGTCGTCGAGTTCGTAGTCGCGGTCGTTTACGAAAACGAAACCGTTTCCTCGCGGGGTCGGACCTTTTCTACTGAACCGTAACGGGCGAAAGACACGACACGACGAGACGGCGAGTCCAGATCGCCAATACTCGGCGTCGTAAACGTCACTTTTTTCTTTAAGTTTATTTTAAGAGACAAAGACGCAAACCGGGCGTATTAACGATCGTCGTTCTCAGGAGGGGGAAGGTCGCCGGGAGGTCCGGCGTATACGAAATAATATACATTACACGCGCGTACGGTGTATAATTTGTGAATAATTACGAAGGAACACCGTAAGTCTTAAACGAGGGTTACGAATAAAAACCGGCGCAACGGCCTTTTGTGAAGATTTTTCGTTTTTGTAAACCTTTTTACGTATTTGTAACTTCATCTAGCTCCCATCGCCGGAATCGTCCGCCCCCGTAGTATCAAACGCGACCGTATCATTAAATCGCTCGATCGCTCCGTCGTGTACGATAATAATAATAATAATAATAATAATAGCGCCGTCGCCGCCGCGACGAATATCGATCGTGGAATTAAATACGTACGAGTCCTACGAAAATCGTTCGTCGTACATATTTGAACCGGCGACGAAACGATTTTTGTTATTAATACTTTCGGTACGTAACATCGGCCGCCGATAATCGACGTCACCCCGTCACTTGGTGAATTTTAGGTCACGAACATTCGGCTTCCCGTACGATATTCGCGATGTCCGTGGGAGAGGTGTCCGGTCCGTGTAACGCGCGTAATTTGTCCAACACAATCGGTACAACGTTCAAAATTATCGAATGTGTACGCGTTCCTATTATCGACCGGTTTAATTAGACGACAATATCGCGTAAGAGTTATCCGTTTTTCGTCAATGGACAACGAAAATGTCGACGATGCCGACATTTAACGTTTATAACATACGTCTCTAACCTAACCTCCCGTAATGCCCGGAGAAATGTTCGGGGGACACGTTTACATCGTAGCACCCGAATTATTACGGTATTTCGAATAAAAACGAACGGTCACGCGACACGACGAATCGGTCGCGTTTTGTTTGTCCCGCCGTAAAAACGTTCGTCGTTGTTCGTTCAAACGGACGTTTACGTGTTTTGTCGTCGCGTTTGTACGTTTCGTTCGTACCGCGTCGGTCCCGTGAACGAAATCGGTCGAGCGCGAAAACAGTTCGGCGACGTTTAAAACGCCACCCCGTCGCCGACGAAATCTTCGCGCGTACCGTGAGATTTTCGTCTCCACGGCCGACTATATTATAACGTAAACTGGCACGGAGGCGTAGGCTAATCGAAGGCGAATTTTATTTCGAAAATTACCGATTATGCTCGCGCGCGCGTATTGACACGCACGGATGACTAGGTGGTACACACGAGTGTACGACGACGACTATACCGTAATAATCATCCGACAAAGGCCCGTCACGGGCAGCGACGCTGCGCGTCCGTGATCGTTTGAACTTTCCCCCTTTCTGTGCAACGCGTCCGAACCGAGTAATAAACGTATGTACGACGGCGGCGCACGTGTACGTTAGATATTAGTTCGGCGTGTCACTCGGACGTGTACGAAAAACGCGAACAACGCTTGGGTACGCGAGTGGCGAGAATCGACGGCTTTCGTTTTCGTTTTGAAAGAAGAACGCGTTTTTTCAACTTTCAGGGCTACACTACGCACGCGCGTTCGAAACGAAATTTTCCGAATTTTTCGTCTAGCACAAAACCGGCCGAAATACTCGCGAATTTACGTTTCGACGATATACCGGAGAGTAAAAGCCGACGCGGCCCGTTTCGTACACGAACATACAGACGAAAGCTACGCCGTAGTTATTCTTACTCTCCCGGTATTCGTTCGGCAACGACAAATCGGTGGGTTTCGGTAATAATAAAACGGATCGGCCGCGGTAGACGGACGCGAACGGAATAGGATCGGCCGCCGGTATGTAAACGCCTGGTGGTAACCCGGACACGAGCTGCGGTGACGGGTCCGCGACGTTATTCGCGCGGGCGTCGCCGTTTAACCGTGCAACCGCGACCGTAACGCGCGGTATTATTAACGTATACCGCGGTTAGTAACCGCCGCGGGTAAGCGTTAAACATAACGGTCGGCGCGAGAGATACGCGGATGTTTGATAAAACGCACGCCGACAAAGAGACCCGTCACCTACAGCGAACGTTTGAACTTTCGGCCCCTTTCGCCTTTGCGAGCCACCGGTACGGACGCGTCCTTTGATCGTTCCGTCACGTGCATCATCATACGCACGGACTACTCTCACTACTCGTTCTCTCGTTTACCGGACGCAACCGAACTGTGGCGCGCTCGATAATTATAACGACGACACGTTGGCCGCGAAATCCGTGCGCGTGTCTAGCGTTTCGCGAACGGATTGTGAACGTCGTCATCGTCGCCAACTCGTCAAACTATACACCGTTCGACGGTCAGTGGTAAATCGACGAGGACGTCGAAACGTTAACCGCGCGCGTCTCTTTATTTTCGTCGACAAACGAGGGTGGTTCGTATTTTTCTTACCGTTGTTTCGCGGGGGTGTTTGATACCCCGCGGCGCCGTGGGAACGACGGTTTCCGTCTTAACGGGATTTACTACGTCGAGGGCGATCTAATTTGCGGTATTTTTCTACTCTTTCCGTTTGTATACCGCCGCCGCAGCTCTCACTCCGCTCCGTCGCGCACAATTCGCCGTTGCGGAGGTACCGACGGGTGATGGGGGGAATAAATACAAATTTAATCAACCGCCGGGGAAAAAGTCGACGACGGACGAACGTATAAATATATATTTACGCTCGATTGGCGGGGCGACGGATTTTCAGTTCCGGGCGCGTCTACGTAATAATAATAATAATAATGCCGCGTCGAAATGTTACAGACACTTGGATGACATCATTCCCCTCCTTCCGACCGGTATCATTTTTTCGGTATTACAATTTACATAAACGCGATACGTCAAACGCGCCCGCGTGTGTGTGTGTATGTACATACGTCACGCGGCTCCTAAAGGAAACTAAATTTTAGTCGAACAGCGACGATTTACCGTTTTCAGCGATTCTCCCCTCCCCCGGCCAAACATTTCCATGATGTCCGTACACGTTCCGGCACCGAACGCAGCTTACGTGTCGGTAAGGACAATGTCGACGTCGTACTGGGACGTTCGTCCGGGTTGCGTTGTTCGAATTCCCGAAAACCCGGGCGCGAACGTCTCGCGAAATCCAACCTAACCTACGTGACTCGGAACGTGCCCCCGAGACCGTTCTCGGACGCGTTACACAGACTGTCCGAAGGAGCCGTCCATCCGCCGGGAACGTTTCCAGAAACGTTTCGTACCGTTCGGATTTCGGCAACCGGCCTACTAAAGCTCGCCCGAATACAATACAATACAATCGCCTATCGGTCGACCTGCCTCCCCGGCCACCCGCATATTGGTACGATCGACTTCTGACAGTCGTCGTCGTTGTTCCGGCGTAAGTATAGAGTTTTTGGTCGTCGCGGTGTCGTTGCACACGCCCGTCACCGTATGGCGCGAACCGCCGCACCGCGCTCCCCCCTAAACGTTTTGTCGCGGTCGGATTTCGTTTTTTGTCGTTTCGCCTTTTTTATATTCGGGGCCAGATGGCTATACGCGTTGTTCACCCCGCCGTCGCGCATAAATATAATATTAACGTCTTTATGAAACCATAAATTAGTTACGCGATCTCCGCTTTTTTTTCGCGTTACAAAGAGAGGGCGTGTCCAGCATGTGTGTATGTGTGTGTATCTCCACCCGTGGTTCGACCGAAAAAAATAATAATAATAACTACTCGCTACACTTAAACGTATATACGTCCGTCGCGTATTATACACTCGTTCCGGAGAGTATATTTATCTGCCCTCCGACGATATTAGTAGTCCCTTTTTGTTGTTGAACACGTACCGGGAGCGGTGTTGCGGGGTACGAACGATCGGCGGCCCGATACCGATCTGGAAATCTCGATCGTACGGCGTCGGACCGGAACGTACTTAAAACGCGTTTCAGCCGAAACGTAAGCTATAAGTACGTCGCGAGTGCGTGTCCGTTCGCCCCTCGCTCGAACGGCCGAAACGTTTTGTATTAATCGAGTAGTCCGAATGAAATATTGACTCGTTTTTGAAACGTATAATATATATATATAGAATACCGTATGGGTGTGTACTCGGCCGTTTCGTACCGTGGCGCCCGAAATCTCGAATTTGAAAAACGTTATTATTAAACTAATAGGTACCCGGACGCGTAATTGGCGTACCGATGTCGAATACCTTTTACACGAACGGTGCGCGAGGAGACTCGTATAAATATTGGCCGTGATTGGGTCCTGTCATTGTGTAACGTGACAGGTGGAGGGGGTGGGGTACGTTACACGCCTGTTTATCGCGAACTGACGTCGCGTATTCGTTACGATTTTATAGTTAGGAATTTTCGAATTCGTTCGCGGCTCTCTATTTCCGTTATTTCCCACGTCGTACAACACCCCAACATCGATTCTCGAAGACCGTTCGTATTATTCGGTTTTCATTCGACGCGAAAACAATCGTTGGGCGCCACCGATTTGGCTGTCCGGATCCGGGGGGCGCGCGTCCGTTCGTTGGTCACGCCACGGCAATTTCTCCGCGGTTTCCCGACGCGTCGGTTGTCCAAGGACGACTCGTTTCATACGGAAACGCCGGAGAATAACGCGAACACACGAATTACGCGTTCCGTAAGTGCATACACGCCCGACGGGCCAGGGCGTTTCGCGTACACGTATCGCGTACGCGCGCCGTTCGCGGTCCCCGAGTACCCGCGAAATAGTTAATACGATTCCCCGCGTTCCCGGTTCGCGCTAAACGGATCGGTCGCGACGGCTCATGAATTTTTATCGGATCCCCGAGTGTCCCTCGGGAACAGACCACACACACGCACATGCCCGAGTGACATACGCGACCGCTAAAAACCGTCACCCTAACCGGGTGTGTATATATATATATATTCGTATTAATTGCGGTCCGTCAAATCGGACGCGCTCGTACACACGGCCACCGCCGCGTCGCGATTAATATCTTTTATCAACATTCGGCGGCCCTCGTTTATTGGATCTTTTCCCTCTTCCGTCTCCAGTTAAACGTCGTATAATTATCCGAACGGGCGCCCGCGCGTAAAACAACCGGCGCGCCTACAACCAACGCGGCCCGAACGATACGTCGCACGGGTCGTCGTCATTTTCGCCTACTTACGAAAACGCCGTCCCGATCGAAATCGTTCGCGGACCGACGGCGCGATTTCCGAACGGTCGTTCTCTCCGTTACGGCGAGACGACGTCCGCGTCGCGGATACGCGCGCGCCTAACGACGAAAATCTTTCCGGCCGTCAAACATATCGCGTTCGTGGGTGTACGGCGCCGGTGTTTTCGGTACGAGTCGTCGCGGTAGCGCAACCGGGCCGCCATTTTGTCGTACACGTCGATTCTCGACGACGTTTCGAGCGTACCGTACGCCGGGGACGAAAGGTTCGAAACAATAAACGCGAGGTAGCGAAAACGATTCGCGTGAAATGTTTAAATTTCGCGCGTTTTCCAACAACAGACCCTGCTAACGTGTCCGGTGCCAACGCGCGCTATATTTCGATCGAAACGCTTCTAGTCTTCCGCGACGGACACACCCATGCGCGTTACTGTCGTTTACGAATAATGGTAATGGTTCTTCCTCAAGTAGGTAACAACAACAACAATAATCCGTCGGTTTTTTTTCGACCGGTATGTCTTTCGTTCTCTCTACGTTCGCGTTCAGTCGCCGACGGTTATTTCCGCGATCATTTATCGCCGACCCTCCCTCCACTCGGGATTTTCGTCGCGTTCGTCGTTCGGTTTTATCGCAAGTAAGCGAATATCGCGCGGCCGGCACGTAATCGAACCAAAACCGCGCGGCGAACCGTCTCGGGACAACAAAAAAAAAACGACGACGGTTGTCGCCGAACCCTTAACGGCGACGCAATTGGCCGTCGCGGTTTTTCCCTCCCCGAATTTTCGTTTTTTTTTTTATTTTAAACGCTATCGTTTGTCTGTCCGCCTCGGCGGGTCTTCGAATCCCGCGGGCGTTTAGGAGGACGCTCTAAATCATTTTTATGTCCGTAATTACGGAGCGTGGAACGAAACGAAAAAAATACGCGCCCGTACACTATGTGAGAAAGAACGCGCGATATATATATCGTCCGGTCGGTATCTCGCGTCCGAGGGACGGTGCTATTACTACGAACGCGTCGTTCGGTTCCACCGAAAACGATAAATATACGTAAGTGAAACGATCGAAAAAACGCCGTTTCACTAGAAAATTGCCCGTTTATCACGACAATCGTATATGTGCGCGCGCAAATCGATCGATAATTATCGGTTCGTATCGGCCTAGTTAATCCGGGAAAACATCCACTACTGAACTTTGGTTGGGTTAACCGAGAGTCGTCGTTTAAAAATGCGCCCACATTTTTTTTTGTTTAGTCGAAATTTACGAAAGACGTTTCTCGTTGTGTCGACGGGTGTTATCGTGGTAATGTAATACAACGCCGAGATCCACGAACCGGCCGTATGCGTCAAAATGTCGTCGGGCACAGTAGACCAGAAAGTATCGAACCGAAAGACGAGCGGAGTAATAAAGCGAAAAGTAAAAGGGACGACGGGTGTATTCCGTTGGAGGTGATTAGAACGCGAGAGAATAAATTGAGAAACAGTTCGGGCAGACGAGTAGAAGAGACGGCGGTAGATGCGGTCGAGAAAAAACGGTACGTGACGCGAGTAGATACAAAGGGATGTGAACAAAGGGTTGCCAAGTGAAAGTGAAGAAAATGAGTGCATTATATTCGATGGACTATAATTTGTTCAAACACATTCTGACACGAACGCAACAAATATGTAATATCTACAGAACGAGTGGAGACAAACAACTTCAAATTTCGAGTAAATTTTTTAAAAATATATCAAAGTGTATTTATAAACTTAAGTCAATAGCGTTTCGTTAACTCGATATATATATATATATATATATATATATTCAAATTTCGAATAAACTCGCGCATGTGTATATATATGTGGGGCGATAACTATAATAACAATTTCTTTTGGTAATTTGGTAAATTAATATGAACCATTTTTTTTTACCACTAAATTCACATTAAACCTATCGATTGCATAGTACAATCAAGGATCTTATTAAACGTAACGAGGAAAAAAAACAAAAATTTATTTTCAAATTTATTATTTATTTGTTCTTATTGCCATTTATATAAACACAAAATACACTATACACAATTTCGTGGACATAGTTTTTACGCACGTGCACGATTTTTTTAACATATATTTAATTTCACTTTTGGAGTACAACAACAGTGATAAATGGTACAATAGGCAGTAATACAACATTAAATGTTGGTACTAGACCCTATCAAATATTAGGAACAATAATCAGATAACAAACTAGCATGAAAGCTTGGCGATAATAAATTTCTCTGTGAAAAACATACGTCCAAATAGTTTCTTCCCGAATGCTGCACCATTACTCTACAGACTAATGTTTTTCGTTATTTTCTACTTCGATTACCAGTTTGTCAAATTTGTATAAATCTCCTACTATAACCTGCAAATAACGGGCATCCAAATATTATCATTGTTATCCATTCAAAAATTTTACAATTTTCACCTAACACAACCATATTTGTTCACATTTATTGTGGCAGGGGCAGTGAAATTAACGCTCGGTCAATGTCCAGCATTTATTGAATATTTTTATATTCTCATCAAAATGTACGTTAAACATTATAAATCACGGTGCACTCATGTGTGTGTGTATATATAAAATACTATTTCCTTTTAAATTTTAAAATTGTCAAAAAGTTCTAACTGTCACTTCCACACGATAATCCGACTTAATTATTTTTAACGGAAATATCGCGAGCACATTGCGGTCGTTTGAATGCGATGTTAAATACATGTACCTAATTGGAATAAAATGAATAGTTGAAAACCTGAATACGAGAGAACCTTCGCTATTATTGATTTTAACGCGATTTAATAAACATCGTAAACAACTACAATTCACAACAAACGCGTAAACAGATTTTTGTTCCGGGTACACATGGGCATTATTGTTTTTGTTGTTATTCGTCATCAACGACGTAAATAGTATTTCTCGAACGTGTGTATATAAATATCCAACGGATATAATTGATCGTTAAGGTCGAACAACTATGCAAATACCTATTAATAGAAAATAAGAAAATAATTACCACTCATTAACGACAGTCCACAAAACTGAACCCACTTGCCACTAATAATCGGCGTTTCGTATTATCGCGTCACAATTTCTAATAAAATGTACAGTGAGAAGGGTGGATGGGGAAGCCCGAATTTGGATTTTCTTTCCAAAATTGGAAATTTTGTTCTTACGTTACGAAATGTCATGATACTCTCTTCAATAAATATAATAATTCGGCCCCTTATTATTAACATTATTACTTGTCGTTTGATGATGTTCAAAGACTTGTGTGCTTCCTGCAAGTTTTGTCGAATTTCCGAAGGCTCGCGTAACGTTTTGCGCTCTCTGAACGCGTCCTTCACACGACGAATCGCGTACATCCTATGAATTGAACGTCGCGTATTAAAACAACCCGCCGGTTGCGGGGGAAAATGATGTTTGTTTTTACCACGCCGTCGTTTACCTGTAATTGTAGAACGAAAATTTGCTGCTCTCCCTCAACATAGTTTTGTAAATTTTGAGCACCTCGGCCCGAGTTGTCGCCATCGCGGTGAAACACGCGGGGATCCAAACACCGTTGGCTCAGCGGATACCCACGGGAACGAACAAAACGATTTTACGCACGCGACGCGACTTTAACCGACGTATGGTGTTCGATTAATATAACCGGAGCCGATAACGTTCGCGGACCGATCATCAGAAAATTGATAACAATCCGTTACCACTATTGACCACTAGTACCGATGTAGGTTACAGTGGTCATGTAGAGAAACCCGATCGTAAAGATAACAACTGCGCGTGCGCCTAGTTGGTCGGCCTGATGTTTTCTTCAACTTCGTAATCGTTTATTTTTTAATCGTACTGATTTTCGAAGATAATAAATCGGCGCGTATTCAAACTCGCATTCGCTTCACTTTCCCCATATCGGCGATTACGTATAGATATGGAAAAGATAAAGTAAATAAAAAAAATTGAAATAGTTTGAGAGAAACGTTTTCTCGTGGAAAATAATTAGACGCGCATTTAATATATTTAGAACAGTCGCACCAATACGATAATGGAGAGAAAAAAAACATCAGAACAATTTTGAAGTCTATTTATTGAACAAAATAAGAATGATACGAAAGTTGGAAGTTACAAAAAACTGAGAAAAATAACGAATTTAGAATGAAGAATTAAAACTATAAAAATTATCTACAGGTTGCAAAAACTAAAATTGATACAAAAAAAACAAAAACAGTTATTTGCATAGTAAACTATAATTTTAACCCGAAAATTATTTTATTATACAGAATCCATAGGCAAAAATAATAAAGCTATTGACATATTTTACAATTAAAGATAGATTAAAATATCTGTTGAAACGTTTATAAATCAAAACTGGTCGGTTATTTTTATTGGCGGATCGCAAGTAGAACTGGAGTGTAACGATTCGCATAAGTATTTTAGATCGTTGCATTCAACATCAATGTCAATTCGTTTCAAATATGAAAACATTTTCGAATGCCTCAGATTTCCAAACAATTGGTTTGTATGTTGATGTCGACCGAATGACCGTATTGTTGCCAAATAATCGAAACATGTTTCGTTTTTACGATTACAATAATCCAGGCCAATTTGTTCTAGTATGTGCTTGGAAATATTCCATGTCCTCTGTCGACGTCTACTAAAAACAAAAATATGTAAAACAGCAATGTATATTTACAATGTGCGGCCCTAAAGGCAACACTATAGCATTTTCATCTATACTTACTTTAACTCCTCACACGAAGGGTATAATTCTTCAGTGATACAATCTCGTGTATTGAAATGGTTGTGCATCCATTGAATAATATCTGTGGAAAGCTGATTGGAACTATCTGACGAATAATTAGTTTTAATTAAACTAGCGCTGTCTCTTGTGACAAGGTGATGCCAAAATGGTTGCGGGTCTAAGAAATCACTAGTCTAAAACACGACCCATAATACATTTTTTATTCAAACCCATTTTCCATAAACTTGTAATAAAAATCCCAATTTTTTTGAGTGGTTCTCTGTGTAGTCCGTATACTGACCAAAATGCCATGTATCCAATTATACAAACCTGTGTTTTCGAATAAATCAAATTAAATTTCAACATGGTGTCTAAATGTTGAGATATTATGTCCATGCGGTGAATACATTTGGTTTGTTTGTCATTTTCAACATTGGTCGTGTCATAATCAATCATGGATGGCCAATTCCACCAAACCGAATTTATATTTCTTTTATAGGCGTTGTTTGACATTTTCTACAAATATATTCGAAATTATTTACGAATCAGATATTTAATAGTTACAAAATTACTCGATCTATTACTCCAGTACTTAAAACAAATTGTAACTGAAGAGTACTTTGTCTAATGTCTGGCTTAAAGGGATGAATAAAAGTGTTTAATTCCTCTACTGACATAATGACTCCTTCGTTTAGAGCCATCAACTGTAGGAAATAACCTTTGACAATAATGCACGATAAACATATTAAATGTTACGCAGCAATACATTAGGATGCATAGTGATTAATTAAAATTTACTATTGCTTACATAAATGTTCCTTTGGCGGATAAGTAAAGTTTAATGTAATTTTATTGGACAATAAAAATTTTAACAAATGATCATTATAGGGATCATTTGCCGTTAAAACTAACGGTCTTTTTGAATCAGTGGCCAAAGTAGATATCGCGGATAGAAATCCATCATCGTAATTATCAAAGAATATATCAGCCTGTATACACACAAATTAAAAAGTAATTTACTTTATATTAAAATTTAACACCTTGTAATCATAAATAAATTTAATACTTACATCTTCAATCAATATGATAGTCATATTTTCCTTTGTTTTTAGGTTCTTGGTTTTTTTCTTTTTATCTAGAAAATGTTTTAAATCAAATATAACGTCAGAATGCATAATTTATTATTATAGTTTAGTTTTTAAAAATTGTATAATGAAAAATTGAATAAAAGTTCACAACACAAATGTCAATCAAACCTTTTATCATATTTAATAGACAATTTTTTTTCACTGCGTGTGATTGTGTGGCTTCTATTAAATCAGTAATAATACGTTTTCCATTTCTGTTAGAAGAAGCATTCAACTCTATCACCTATAACACATAAATGACACATTCAACAAGTTATTTTTTTAATAGGCAATTACCAAATATTTTATTACATTCGAGTTAAGTTCATTGGCTACAGCATAAACTGCACTAGTTTTTCCACAACCATTAGGTCCAAGTAAAATAGCTACATTGTGTTGTATTCTATTAGAATCATTGTTGGTATCAAAGATAAAATCGTCGTCATCATAATATTTTTTACCTTAAAAATAATCAATAAATATTTGGCATGATAAAAATTACATACAATGTATGTAAATAATATAGAACTAAAAATCGTCGCAAATGGAAAAAACTTACTTTTGTTCGACTTTTTTCTTCTTTTAGGTTCTAACCAATTTTTCAATTTTTTAATAAGTTCATTATTACCAAGTACTTCTTCCTTACACATAGGCTTATATTTATCAATCCACATAAATTCTATATCAGTTGAAGATTTCTTCGCTGCCAAATATTTCGTCTTCATATATTTATGAAAATTCGAGATTGGAAAATTTATTACCTAAGTGAAAGTATTGATTTTATAATGTATTCATATTTAATTCACAAAGACATTATTTACTTATCAATCAAACGCGCTTACGGAATTTTTTAACGATGAAATCATGTAAGGAAGATTGATATTCATTTGGTATGGTTCTAATACTATTTGTTGGGAGACAGAGTTTAATGTTTGCAATGAAAGTATTGAATCATTAATATCGCTATTGTGCAATGTTTCTTCGTTCAAACACAGCATAACATCTGAGGAGCTTAAAGGTGCCAAGCGATTAACGTGAGTGATTTTTGGGAAACATCCCAATTGTTCTACAAAACTACTGACATAAGACATGTTTGTGTTTATTCTGTAAACATAATTCAAAAAATTAATAAATAATCCGCGAGAAGTAATGAAGATGTAAAAAGTACTTAATAAAACAGGGCGCGTTTTGTTTATTGCTGAATGGGGAGATTTCTCGGTTATTGGTAAACACCGACGTTTTCATACATTGGTCGTTGGCGTTCGTGATTTTGTTCACACTTTTCTTCACGTCACTATCGTCATTATTAGTTTTCGCGCTACTTTCGTTATCGAACGCTTTTCCAAAATAGGCGAAAAACGCTTTTTTCTGACGCGACTCTCCGTTACAGACCGTCGTCGTCTTCTCCTTCGGTCCGTTCACGTCGTGTTTGTCTTTCGAAATCTTTTTCTTTTTGGTATTGACGAAACTACAATCTTCCGACGATCTTTTTACCGTTTCGCCGACCATCGCGCAAACGCCGAACTCTCTTTTTCCCTCTAAACTATTATCGCCCAAAGTATTCGTCGGCACGGACTTGGGCAAAAATTTAACTACAAGGGTAATCCAAACACCGCACGACATACACGTTCGCTTCGGCACTGGCTGTTTGTGTTTGGCTATCAACCTCAGCGTACATCAAAGAACGAAACCCGCCAATTTTTATCAAATTAACCCCAACTAGTGTTACCACGGTTGAGGTAACGATTGTGGTACGAAATTAGGACCATGGAGTAAATTATTCATTTATTCCGCGACGAATCGTCCGTCGATTGTTGACGACTACGCCTATCAATTAACATATTCGTTAATCGCTAAAACCGCGCGTTATTTGACTGGCGTTAAAATTGACGTTCCCGTGAACGTCCGAAATTGTTGTACGCGTTAAGGTAATAACGAAATCGGTATCGTTTTATCGCCGATAACTTGACGACGTTATTAGAATTTCTTTTGGTTTATATTTTTCTCGATAAAACGCCCTAAAGCGGAATCGCGTAGTTATTTTTACCGGCCGTCTATCCGCGGTATAGAGAAGAAGACGCGATCCTTTTACACATTTTTGCGATCAATAAAAATACGATTTACGGTACGTAACGTTGGTTTATTTGAATTCGGCGACGAAAACGATATCGAGCATAATATTCCGCCGCCGATTACCAAACACCGTTCGCTTGACAGTGGCGTGGTTGGGGGGAAGGGGGGTCGCGAAAAGTTTCCAATTGAAATCGGTACTTCGGAACGTTGGTGTTAGGGGGCCAGAATTGTTACGGAGTAACGTTCATCGATGTGACCACTCGCGGTTACTACTGTTATTACCGCAATTAACCATCCGTAACTCGTTCGCGGTGTATCATGTCACTAGCACCGTGTCAGTTTTTACGAAAATTCGGGTCCGGGTGTTTACTAGTTGGTGGTGCGCACCACGTCGAGAATTGTCTGTATCCCGACCACGTCATGTACTTCGTCAGACCCATTCGTCGTTGATGCTTCGTTCGGTGTCCCGCGTACGTTTATTGTTGCGCACCCGATCGGATTTCATCCAAACGTCATGGAAAAACTGGAAATGCTTTCGAGGCAATTGGAAAACATCCAGGTTGTTGAACGAAACATGAAAGCAGTGTACCCCTGTCCGCAGTCGATAGTACCATATCTCAGCTATCGTGGACCTAGAGAGTAATTCTACACAGTTAAACCATTATTATTTAGTTTAATATAGAGGGATTTTAAATATCGTAAGTTACGTACGTTATTTATTTTGATATTACTTAGATAATTTTGTAACAATCGCTGTTGCTATGTACACGAATTGGCTTAATATTTCAAAAAAGAGGCGTCAGTTCGTGGAGTTTGAAACGACGTATTTTTTGTTTATAATTTGTCGACCTGTACTAGTAAAATATGTATGTCGATTGACTCAATATTCTAGAAACTCGAAGAAGAATCTTAGTTTTCTATACAAATTGGTTAAATCGTTTCGTAATTTTTCTTGCAGTCATTCCAAATGCATGGTAATGGATTCGTTAACAGTTACGCCGAAAAATACGAAAACTGAAAATGGTGAATTACCACCTGATACGAAAAATAATAGCGAAAACTCGCAATTGCCCGAAAGTCCATCCAAGACACGAACAAAAAAAAGACAAAGCAGGAGACTAAAACAAAAGTTGAATCTTTTAAACATCACCAACAGCCCTGATTTTAAAGAACAAAATCAATCGACTTCAGAGTGAGTAAAAACAGTACCGATAATAATTATTATTTCATTACGAAATTTTTTTTTTTTTCAAAGGTCATCTTCAATTAATAAATGTTTTTATCCCGAATATATGCCATTAGACAACGTGAAAAATGGTTTAAAAAGTGGCGAGCTATTTGAAGGGTATATACGTATTAGTTTAAAGTGTATCACCGAAGCGTATGTTCCTTCGCCTGTAAGAAAATATTGTTACATTCTATGTCAGTTTTTACTATAATATCATATTTTACAGGATAAATCCAAAGATATTTTAATAAATTGTATTCGATTAAGGAATAGAGCTTTAGATGGCGATAAAGTTGTCGTGAAATTACTGGACAAATCTAAATGGAGGGTACTATTTTTTATATTTTGATAATTTTAAAACCTTTTTTTAATTTACCGTTTTGATACGATAACATTGAACAAATGTATCGGTTGTAGAATCCAGACACGGAAGAATGTCAACGCACTGGTGAAGTGGTGTACATTATGGAAAAAAAACAAAACCGAATCGTTGTAGGATACCTGATAGTGGAGAATAGCATTCATCATCGATACAGCATGTTGGTTCCCAGAGATCAGCGATTTCCCAAATTACTTGTAAACACGTCAAATTGGCCAACACAGATTAATTTAAAGAACGGTACCAAGGAATCGAAAGATTTATTTTACGCTATTCTACCTATTTGGGAAAATTATAAGTTTCCTATAGGGTACGTACGTTAATATATAAAATTGGTGGTAGTTATTTACATTATTTTGCGCAGTATATTGAAAGGAGTGTTGGGAGAATCTGGTGAAATAAATGCGGAAACCCAAGGTATATTATTATCGTATGACATACAAAATGAACCATATCCTAAAGATATAAATCAGTATTTTCCACCTGCATTCTGCGTGGAAGATGAACTGAAACACAGGAAAGATTTTAGGTAATTTATGTTTTCATATACCCATAATATCCGTGTAGGATAATTTAATTTAGTTTTTTTTTTTAGAAAACAATGTATTTTTTCCATCGATCCACCTACTGCCAAGGATCTAGATGATGCACTATCCTGTGTACTGCTACAGAATGGCAATTATGAAATTGGCATTCACATATCCGATGTGTCTTATTTCGTTAAGCAAGGTACACCACTCGATGAAATTGCAGAAAAATTGGCCACTAGCGTATATTTAGTACAAAAAGTAAGCAACAAGGAACACGACCAAAAATGTTTACTTATTTTTTGATCGAATAAAATTGTTTTTACATACAGGTATACCACATGTTACCGCCGGCGTTAACAATGATGGCATCGTTACTACCAGGTGTAGATAAACTGGCCATTTCCATTACTTTAGAAATGACTCCTGATGGATATGTTATTAGTCACTCCTTTAACCGCTCTCTAATAAATTCTTGCGCCCAACTGCATTATTCACATGCGCAAGTACGTCCAAAATATGTTGACTTAAAATTTCACATTTGTTTTGTTTTACTTAAAGTAATTATTTCCTCAGATATTCTTAGAAAATCCCAAACAAAATACTTGGGACAAGTCTGAGTTTCCCGATGTGTATAATGATTATACAATCAACGATTGTGCAACAGCCGTGTGCCATTTACACAAAATGGCAACTATTATGCGAAAGAGACGTTTTGATAACGGTGCTCTAGCAATCAATCAACCCAAATTAAGTTTTGAAATTGACCAGACTACGTGTGAACCTTTGTCATATTCGTTATACATACTTCACGAGAGCAATTGGTTTGTTTATTTGTTTATTGGTTTTTTGAAATTAATTAATCATTTCCATTTTATACCGAAAGGCTAATCGAAGAGTTTATGCTCCTCGCCAACACGTTAGTCGCTGAACATTTGAAAACATATTTTCCGAACACGGCTATGCTTAGGCACCATCAGCCACCCGATTCCGTTCCCATGGAAAAAGCGGCAAAAATTTTACGAACTCACGGTGTTAACATCGATTTCACCTCTGCGGGATCTATTCATAAGTCTAAAGCTCTTTATTGCGAAAAGGAAACGTCCAACACAAAACACTGGGACATTATTATCAACAATATCTTGGCCAAGCCGATGGTGGTAAGTTAAAAATAAGTCTAACACAATTTGTGCAAATTGAAATGATTGACCGACGAATGATAAAACTAACGTCGATAATGTTATTGTTTTGGGTAGCGCGCCGAATACTGCGTAATTAATCCAGAGGAAAACATGAGCCATTTTGCACTGAACGTACCGTATTATACCCACTTTACGTCACCAATTCGTAGGTATCCGGACATTGTTGTGCATCGTATGCTCATATCGTGGTTAACAGGAAAAACGATCAAGGAATACGAAGACCCTAAAGTCATTAATAAGTAAGTGTATTCGGGACTTGAATGGATTCAACAGGACCTGTAACAATAATGACGCGCGGGCTTGTGTATTTTCAGTATTGCCATAAACAGCAACGACAAGAAGAATAACGCAAAAAAAGCGTCGGAAAATAGTGCGGAAATATACGTCGCGTGTTTGATTGGCAAACTGGGAGGTGTCGAGGACTACGGATCCGTGATGGAAGTGAAAGAACATTATTTCGAAGCCATCGTGCTCTCGATGAATATAAACGTTCGAGTTTACGTGAATCGGGTAAGGTGGACAACGAACTAAGCGTGGTGGTGTATTGTGAAACAAACGACGGACGATTATCGCGTTAATAATTTCGTATAAATTACTTTTTCCAGAGTCTACACAATCCAGACATAGAACACATGTACTGTGCGTACTCTGTTGTCGACAATAAGCCCACATTGACAATTGATTGGGATTCCAAAAAACAAACGTTACAAATGTTCAGCGTAGTGAAATTGAAGCTGTTTAAAAAACACAATTGTTTAAAACTAAGAGCCATTTTGATAAAAAGTGATTAAACGTGCGTAATGTTTTTTGATTGTTGTTTACCATGACTAACTGGTATTTTTTTTTATTTTTTTTTTTATGACGAATAAAGATTATTTATTCTCGACGTTAATAATATAGTATATTGTGTAATTGTAAGCTATTTCGAGTAGACAAATTTGTCTATTATTTTTTTGACGACCCTTTGGTATACACACTACTAGTGTGCAAATATGTACCGACGTTCGTTATTTCGATAATGGGTTCTCTTTTTAACAACTGTGTATACGCAACAAACTACGAAGTTTATTAAATTTATATATTTTTCTTAAGTTAAATAACATTTAAAATATCGTAGGTTATTTTAAAGTATATATATATATATATATACGTGTATACATATATAACTTAATTATTAATATATATTACATAATATTAATATATTTTATAAATATATTGAAGTTTTTTTTTTTTTCGAGAAAAAAAATCCGTGAATATTTTACACAATTTTATACAAATAATATTAGAGAAATAAAACAATTCACCGAATTACTACTTTTGACCCGAAACCGAACTCGTATGGTTATAATTCACAAGTCTCCTACCCACTAGGTATTTGTCGTTTTTAATGTGTTCGTATAGTCTTCTGAATTGACGCACCTGCATCATCATACCCTTGATAATGAACATCATGAGCATGAGTGTGGGGTATATTCGTCTGGCGATCAGCAGCCTGGTCGATTGACAACCGATAACCAACGGCACCAACGAGTACGCTATTATGTACGGTATGGCCAATGACAAGCTGAGAATGCAGATTACGGGCACAGCCAGATCATTCATCATTAGCTTGAGGTCCAGACGCATGAAGCCGTCTCTGTAAGTACGCTCTATTGCCCGTCTGAGAGACCAATCGGGTCCCATCAGGGTGACGGCGCACGCGATTTTCATGTACAACACGCCCAGGGCCCAGTCTTGCCACGCCCACAGCACGGGTGTCTGGTGTAGGGGCACACGGAATGGCACCACCATGACAAGTTCGAGGAGTAGACCAAACAAAAACGGTATTATACCGAGCAGCACGATGAACGCGACCATTGCTTTGGAGCCAATTTTTAACCAAAACTTCAATCGGTTGATGACAACGGTACGGCCTTCTGGCAACCATCCCGCCACGAAACAAACGGCTCGCACCGATAGCCAACATATATATGTGCCACACGCAGCCGTATACAGTTCATGAATGTTAGGCGATTGCGACGATTCTGGGGTGGTAGGTAATAATGCTGGCCAAAACGACATGGCCAGGCGACCCAACCACACAGGTATCGTTATGACTGACAAACTGATCATGACCACAGACAGGGCCACGAGTATTAGCAGGGCGATCAGACGTAATAGGAAATTGGTGGGTCGCGTATATGGTCGGAATCCTACAGGACCGCCGCGTCTCAAGAGTCCTTCGTGAGCTGCTCCCAAATCTGCCGCTGGTGGATGTATGGGCGCTATGACGGCTGGTGGTTCCTCTCCATCACCGAGCAGATACGACTTTATTCCAAGCAAATGCGACACGACAACGCACCAAAAGCGTATGCCCATTTTCAACCAATTACGCGTGTGCGTTTGTTCTAGTAACGCAGGCAATACAACCTGGAGAAGTAATAACTCCATGGACAATTCGTTGACAGAATCACTATGCAGGGTTACATTGTACGGCAAAAACGAAGGCCACACAAATTTAAGAATTCGTATTGGTAGCCACACAACAAGAAAAACGGCTGTACCAAATATCATGGCCGACGCGATGAGTCTTCGTCCATGTTGCAACATGCCTTGTTGTATTAGTTCCTAACGAGAAAAAACAAACAATAACAACGATAACGCGTAAGTGCACTAAAATAATTTTGGAAATAAATATATTTGTCGTACTTGTATAGGGCTAAAATCTGGGTCGTTTAAATTGCGCAAGAACCATAACACACCGGGCCGAACGACTTCTCTGAGTAGAAGTACAAACGAAGCGAAATAATACACGTACACCATGCCAACTAGCCAGTGGATGAACATGGATGTACCAGGAGCTAAACGGAAACTCGATAGTCGGTCTTTGAAGCTCGTGTCGAACATCGACAACGAACATATGTCCAACCACCATCCGCACACCAAAGGCAACACACCAATTTCAACCACTGATAACAGGGATACCTTGAAAGAAATAACGTACAAATGAATAAAAAAAAAACTCGTACAATTAGTAATTAATTTAATATCTCACTTTTACAACAATGTAACTAAGTCCGATTATACGTTTGGAGCGTCTGAATCCAATAATAGTCGCGAATGTGTGCATGATCAACAAACACATTCCAATGAGACAATAGCCGCACAGTGTCGTCACTAAACCTTCGAAATGTGACGCGGCCACTTTATCTTGCAACGCCATTGCGGTAATAGCTAGATTACCCATTTGGTACGGACAGAATGCAAACACCAATATGAACAATGCGTTCATTGACACCACCCAAAACACGTGTTCTAAAAACACCAATGAACCGTCTAATCCTAAAAGTCGCTCCCAAGTTAAGTCTTCGGCGGCCCTATCTCCCCAGTCAATTGGGTTCCAATGGCCTTCATCTACTTGATTTCCATTTTCTTGACGAACTTCCCCGTCGGCCTATTATAAACAATTAGTAAACGTGATTACTCGGGAATATTACAAAAAGTATAACGGACATGTCTCACCTCTTCAATAGGATTTTCTTCGGGAATCGGAGGCAATAATAAATTCAGTTGTTGTTGATTATTAGGTTCATCTCTTTCCAACCAATCGGGACCACCGCCGTGCAATATTTGTTCTCGAAGCCATATCAATCCAATGAACGCAAACAGCGTGCAAGTCACAACAAAACAACCGTGGAATATATCTCCCGAAATGTTTTTTGATGACCACATATCCAAAGGCAATGACATCACCTGGACATTTTTATTCATCAAACGTTAACGGACGAAAGTAAAATAATTTCTTTTTAATTTTATAGATTAAAAATCACTCACAGCGTCGAAGGAACCATTGAATAGACTTCGGTAAATCCGACACGCCGTAAAAGGGACAACGCACAGCCATGCCAGTCCCACTAAAGTAAAATGTAGCCAATATTTAATTGCGGTTAACAGACTGGAAGTGATACCAAAAGCGACGTCTTTAATGGGTAATCGTCGAGGCATATCAGGGGCATAGATGGGCGTAAATGAAAACCGATAGCTACAAAGCTCGCAATACTCTTTACGACTGTAACGCATCCACTGCACTAAACACTCTTGGTGGATATACTTAATACTGCCTGTACATATGCACGGGTGAAACAATGGCCGTTCTGGCATGCCTTCCGATCGACACACTCTGCATATGTCCGCCCCTTGAGAAGGGTCGTCCATATTGTCCATCTTGCCGTCGTAGATGGGAAAACTATTTTACAAATCTAAAACATAACATAGGGGCAATATAATTAACAATGTCAACAATCATTTTTTTATACAAAATTATCTTAAAAATAATTAAATTTTATTGGATGGTTTAAACCAAACATGTTGTAATAATTGACGTATAAAACTAATAGTTGAAAAACAAACCAATAAATTCTAATTATCATGAAATCCCTATCACTGAAATAATTACGAAAGTAAATTTCGTTATTATTATTATCATTCGACAGACATAAAAATAACTGATACAATTAAGTACGTAATCATATAATTAAATTTAATCGAGAAATTAATTATCGAACGAAAAATTGATGTAAATAATACAACATATATATATCGTATAGGTATGAAAAATATACAAATTATACATTTTGTACTAAATTTAATTAACTTTATAAAAAGTTATACATAACGTGTGCGATAGTGTTAAGATTATTTTTGAAAACATATAAAAGGAAACATATTCAGTACGTTATAACTTTTAACTATCGATTATTGTTAATAATATTGTTTAACTTAGGTATCGATTGAAGATTTTTACACGCTTTTTGTTTTACAACAAATGGAAAGAATCGAAACAAATTTAATTCTAATAGACGTGCCCTAGGTTATTTTTTTAAAGACGGATCAAACTGTTCTAAATTAAAATCGCACTTTGATACTGTTTGATACAATAGTTTATTTGTAACGGGATTCGAATAAATAAGCGTAAAAATGGTTCAACGCAAATTAACCGTAGAAAGTAATTAGTTCGACTCATCTCTAACAAGATAAATTGTCGATTTTTATTTTCGTCAAATTTAAATTGTAAGAAATAACTTTGTGTAAGTTTAGTGGTTGTTTCTAGAAAAATCGGGTTTGAGCACGGAAGGTATTGATTGGCGTGAAGAACATTGGTATAATAAAAATGACTTTACGTTAGTCTTGGATTAGAAGTCTCGTCGCGCATATATATCCCTTATTACTTCGATACTGGCACTTAAATTATTCGGATTTATCGGCCGAATAATAAACGGATGAATTCACAAAGAAAATTGATAACCATCGGTTACATCACTACGCGCGGTGGTTGGACGCAACGTCGTTATTTATTGTTGATTTCGGCGCGTCGGAATCGAAACACCTTCGGTTTGGAGGACCAGTGGCAATATTAAAACGAATAACGGAATGTACAGAAAAAATAATTGGGCACCGACCGCGCGAGTAAATCGAAACGTTCGCGCGCGTCGAAATAACGAGTTAGACGTCGTCGGTCGGTGGACACGACGAAATACGTTCGCGGTACCATACGTTGTCGGGCGAAACGACGCGTCCCGTTTTCTCGGACGCGAATTGCGTAACGCCAAATCGAACGCCGACCACGGCCATATTGTCCCGACACCCCCCGTTAGAAAAAAAAAAACCAGAGCGAACCAACTTACTTACGGCACTGCGGGACTTCGTCGACGGTACAACGCTCGACCGGGCGAAACGTCGGCGCGGCGTCTTAAAACATTACGGTCGAATTACGCACCGCGGTGCGCGTCCGAGAACTTCGAAAAACGAAAACAACGATAATGAACCCGCTCGCCACCACCGTGCCCCCGGATCAATAGACTTACCACCGACGTTATCAATCACGTCACCCGAAGTCACCGCATACCGGGTATACCGGACGGGCCCCCGCCGCGGAGTAAAATGGTCGCGGGTAACCCGTGACCGGTATACGTCCAACCGCGGTGAAAGTCACGTATACGTAGCCAGCCGCCGTAAGTAGAAAACGAACGACGACGGAACGAAAGGCCTTTTTTAATTCAACGGGGACACGCCGGTACCGGTCGGACGCCCGTCGTGAATACGCGATTTTGCTTTTCGCGTACCACTCGCGCCATTATCGACGGCGACCGCGCGAAACTGGTTGCGTCGACCATCTGTTATGGTACGCTGATAAGGGCGAGATCGCGCGTCGGACAGGTACAATAATTACGACGCGTTCTTATTCGCCGTCGTTGTTCCGCGCCCGCGGAGTAGTGGTGGTGGTGGCTCTGACCTTTGGCCATTAATATCTACGCCGTGTTTACGTCGGTCGTTCTCGTTTCCGCGTTCCGTAATTCGCCCCACGCCGTCGATTCGTCGCCACGTCCGTTTTCTCACGTACCTACAACGTCCAGAAATCCGCCCGTTGTAGCCATGGCGTCGAGTTTATTGAGGAATCTCGTCCGAATCGACACCAGGATATCCGTATCGAACGGCGTTTGTCGTGAGTACCTAACCGCCGGGCACCGTAACGATAATGACGACACACGGCCGTGTCGTACATTTTACAACAACGGCCCCGTAGGCGCGCGTTCCGTGACGAGACTTTATTCGTTTCGGTTTTTGTTTTTTTTTCTATGTTCCCCGTTTCGTTTCCTGTTCGCCGCAGTGCCGATCAGATGCCTGTCGACGGCGTCACCCCGCGTGAAAGACAAGACCGGCAAGAACATAGTGTTCGTCGACGGAGTGCGTACGCCGTTCTTGTTGTCCGGAACGGACTACGCCTCGTTGATGCCCCATCAATTGGCCAAAGAAGCTCTCGTGTAAGTTTCGGGTGGATACACTTTTTCTTTCGGTTTACGCATTGCGTATTTTCGTACGACAAATTCGATGTAACTTATTGGACGACCTATTGGTTTTTTTAGGTCAACCATATGTCTAAATATAAGTGCTTTTTGTTAGTACCTTGACTAAGTATAATAAATTCGTTTAAACTCGCAAATATACCACTAGAGTTGTTCGTGTATATATACAAGTTCAAGGGTATAATGCTTATGTATATTACCTATTTATTTCGATACATATTTCTTTTTTCAAATTAATACGAATTTCGTGTCGACTATGTATTAAAAAATTTTTTACCCGAAATTGTAATCCCTTTTTATTATTGAAAATTTAATTGTTTTAATTTTAAGATTATTTAACACATGTAACAGGAGTAAAATTAACTGAAGGTTAAGACGTTTTATTGAGTAACAAATTACGTTATTGACACGGTGTCCTTTTATTTAATTTTAAATTTCAATTATATATACCTTCATAAGACATTTCATATCAAAAAAAAAATATATAGATAATTATTTTAAATTAAATAACAATTTAAGTCTGATAAATTTTCGAAAATATTTTGCTTTTTATATTCCTAATATATTTAATATTTATTTAGCTTTTTTAATCAAAGAAATATTTAAATATGACATTTTGATATAGAATTATTTTGTATTTTAATAGTTACTGTAATTTGTGTAAGTAGGTATTTATTCATTTGTCGAATAGAATAATAATTTACTATTATGTCATAATAATATTAATCTTGGATTCCATAAATATAGACTTATTACTTAAATAGTCAACGGTTATATACAAAATATTTTATTTTATCGTTAATTATACATTTTATTTTAGAGATTTCAACAAAAAATATTTTGAATTTTTTAAATTTTACCATGTTTTTGCATACTTTTTGTACAAGGAAAATGATTAAATAATAATTTATTATTATTTAAATAATATTTAACATATTAAATAATAATTAAAAAATTATTTAAAACAAAATCTGATAGGTTTTATTTTTACTATATATATATATAAATATATATTAAACTAATATTATTTGAACTTAATAGTAAATTTTTAATTAAACAAATTGGAAATCTTACAAAGTATATACTATTTTAAATAAATACATTACTTAAATAATTAAGTATATTTTCTTAATCCATTTATATGTAGAATATTTTCTTACCAAATTGAAGTACTTAGCTTTACTAATTTTTTATTTTTATAATTTACGTGTTTTGCTTAAAATTAGCGGTTTATTGAGAAAAACAAAAGTACCTCGTGAAGTAATTGATTACATTGTATATGGTACTGTCATACAAGAAGTTAAGACTAGTAATATTGGACGAGAAGCCGCGCTTGCTGCCGGTTTTCCATACTCCGTTCCAGCTCATACTGTTACAATGGCATGCATCAGTTCTAATCAAGGTATCACAACCGGTATTGGTCTGATCGCTGCTGGTGCGTACGATGTTATTGTAGCTGGTGGTGTTGAATTTATGTCCGACGTTCCGATTAGACATTCTCGTAAAATGAGAAGTCTACTTTTGAGGGCGAATAAAGCCAAAACGCCATTAGACAAATTGAAACTTCTCTCCACGTTTAAACTAAACTTTCTACTTCCAGAGGTACGTAAATAATTTTTTCAATTTTGAATTGAACCTAAACATACCTTATACGCATTTAGTTGCCTGCTGTTGCTGAGTTTAGCTCTGGTGAGACAATGGGTACTTCAGCTGATAGATTATCGGCTTCATTCAAAGTTACTCGTGAAGAACAAGATCAGTATGCTGTTAGATCGCATACTATGGCCAAAGAAGCACAAGATAATGGATACTTGACTGATATTATACCATTCAGAAGTAAATATTACAATTTGTTTTTAAAGTATTACATATTAAAAATGTGTATGTGTGTGTATATTTGGTTAATTAATTAATTTATGTTGTTTAGTACCAGATTCTTCGAAAGTAATTGAGAAAGACAATGGAATTAGAGTGTCTCCCATTGATAAATTGGCCAAATTGAAACCAGCTTTTATAAAACCACATGGCACAGTGACGGCTGCAAATTCATCATTTTTGGTAAACTTGAAACACAAAAATAGTTTTTTCGTCTAAATGAATTATGTATGACACAATGTCGTTATAATTGTTTTGAATTTTTTAGACCGATGGCGCATCTGCTTGTCTTATAATGACTGAAGAAAAGGCCAAACAATTAGGTCTCAAACCCAAGCTTTACTTAAGAGATTTTACTTATGTAGCTCAGGACCCCATTGATCAATTATTGCTTGGGCCCACATACGCTACACCTAAAGTATTAGAGAAAGCTGGTCTAAATGTCAAAGACATTGATGTGTGGGAAATACACGAAGCTTTCGCCGTAAGTTTCGTCAAAAGAAATGTTCATTTATACAAGAAAATTAAGAATAAAAAACTGTGTTACATTTTTTTTCGTTGTCTGAATTTAGGGACAAATTTTAGCTAATCTGAAAGCTATGGACAGTGACTGGTTTGCCCAGAAATATATGAACAGACAAAGTAAAGTTGGAATACCAGACTTATCTAAGTGGAACAAATGGGGAGGCTCATTGAGTATTGGACATCCTTTTGCTGCTACTGGTAAATTTTTTTAATTATATGATTTCGAGTCGATCGTCTTTTTATTCGATAATCAATATTATTATTTTATCTTAGGAGTACGTTTGACCGTTCATACTGCCAATAGGTTAGTAAGAGAAGATGGACAATTCGGATTGATAGCTGCTTGTGCCGCTGGTGGACAGGTAACTTTTATTTATGTTTACGCAAAAGTATATTAAAAACGGAAAGGTCTCGTATGTTCTTATAAAACATTTGTTGTTTATCAAGTTTAAAATTAATTTAACTTTTCCTAGTTTATTTTTAAGTAATATCAACAATTAAATTGATAATCATAGTTACACTAATAATGTTTAAGTGTACTAATATAGTTCTATAATAATTAAATAATTTTGCCAAACGATAATTTTTCATTGTATAGCAAATTAGTAAAGAGAAGTGATAAGACCAAAGGTCTGTAACTTGCACATAGATAATTTAAAAATTTTGTAGTAAAATTTAAGTTTGGAATTTGGTTATCTGGATTTTTTCTACTGATCTAAGATTTAAGCTTTTATCTGTTAATGATTTTATTTAGTATCTAGACGTTCTATAAAGTAACGAGAATATTTTACGTTATGTCTCATAATCAAATATGTAAATGCGAATATTGTTTACACGTTTTAGGGAGTTGGCATGATCGTAGAAAGACATCCGGATGCAACTGCATTGTAAGTGACATTTTACATTGGAATCGTGTATTACAAGTATGGTAAACTAGGAATGAAATACTCATAATTTAATTAGTTATTACAAACAATAAATTGTTTATTTTCTAATGTGTATTTCATTTGGGTTTTATTTTCATTAGATGCTTTCTTTTTTTGTTTTTAATTATAATTTTGTTCATACCGCTATTATTTACTTATTTATTAATTTGTTCCAATTTCAAAAATTAAATATATTATTTTTTTAAATTGTATTCAACAAACTCGTCGTAAATGCTTAATTAACGCGAAATTGTTATAAAATAATAAAGTTTATTTTTATGATAAAATAATATGTGATTCTTTATTTGATTCAGTTAAAATTGATTTTGTAGATTTTATCGTGATAATAAAAATTGTTGCGTCAAGTAAATTGTGGAGATTTCGACTTTGAATTATAATTTTTTATTTCTGGTGTGTAATTCCTAAACTTAGGCGAAACTTTTTGATACAACAGGGCACAAAGATATGAATGCTATGATCCATTACAACGGTTCTCAAACCGGTGGAAACCTTACGAATAAAGAAAATGTTCTTAATTATTTGTTTCCTAATTTGAAACATTTTGTTTCTTAATAGTTTCGAGAAGTATTTAAAACTTATAGTGAGATATAAAAAAGCCACATTTTATAAAATGATATCAATTCGTTAACATTATGAATAACAGCTAAATTTAATTTTGACCTTTGAAGGTATACTTAGCACATACTTTCAGCGGGACATTTTTGACGTCATAAAATGATGAAATCATCTGCTAACAATACCTAAAACTGTGTCTCGTGCAATAAGCTAATTACGCTGTCAAGTAGCTATTTACACGAATAAAAATAAAGGGATAGAAACACGAACGTACGTTTTCTCGAAAAGTCCATAATATCCAATATGTATACACGAGGGCCCCTTCTTCCCACCGAATGGTGTTCAGAATGGAACACGAAAATCCTTTGCTAGGGAGTAGCAGTAATTGTTCATTCAGTAACGATTGGTTATATAACATAAGTACCATAATTGTTAATTTAATAAATGAACTGACTGACTGGATTGCCAACAAAATAGCCATACTGGAAAATTAATCGTCACGATTAATATGCGTCGATATAATGATCAAAGGCGATCTGGAACGAATGTACCAGAAATCGATTTTTTTCCTCTAATCGAATGTTTCACCGTTGTCTTCGAATTAAACGTTCTCGACGAAATATTATTCTGTATACTATATTGTTTGTTCGTTGGTTTAACGATAAAACGAATCAGAAAGAAATACGCGTTCGCTAAAGTCATCGGAACGTTAAATGTTTGGTCGAATCCACACGAATGCGAAAAAATAACAATATTTGTATAAAATTGGACGAGCCGCCAAAGTTTTTTTGGAATTTTCGAAGTCATGTCGTCCTCCCCGCCACCCGTGCGTCGTCGTATCGAATACGTTGCAATTGGTGGTCGACGTTTTGATCGAAAATTCAATCAAATAACGTTAAAAAAAAAATTAAGACACACGTAACTGTATACTCGTACGAATATTTAAGACAACGGAAATAATACGCCCGAAAAAAACGCGTTTGTTATTCGACGTGTAATATATCGTTTTTTTTTTTTGACTCGTACTATTATCATTATTCGTAATGGTCTGTGGCGCGAAATAACCGACACACGTTATCCGCAAACGACTGTTCGCGGTCTCGTTACGTTTATCGCGATAACGAACAATCGTTATTGTTCGGTGTTGCAAATGTGTAATAATAACTCCCCCGAACGTCTCGCGATCACCAGTATTTCGACGGGGAAGAGTAAACAGTTATTTCTTCGATCGTAGTCCCGGGATCGTCCGACCGGTACTTTTAAGTACTAATTTAAAGTTTAAAAATATTTTATTTTTTCGTTATAATTGACTAAAAATATACGTTTCGTAAAAATGTATTTTTCTTAAAAATTTTCGAGGGAGGGGGAGGGGGGTTATCCCCAAAAATATCGCCAGACCGATTCGTACACCGAGCGGTTTCCTTGTAGAAAAACCTTCGCAATCACCGTCGAGAACAGTGCCGTAGGTCACGTTACTCGACGTTTCGTTTGTCCCGCGGCTAAGGGACTTGGCCGTAAACGAAGCGTCCACGTCGGCCATAAGAAAAAACCGTTAACTCGAGTTATAGGCTCGCATTACCTAACACGGCTTCGTCCGATAAATCGGAAAGAACCTCGTCTAACGTTTTAAACGAGAAATAGTCGCGATTCCCTCGTACGAATTTAACGTCGTCGCGGAACGATATCAGTCGCTCGTATGGGGACGCGTTTCGTGATTTTCCGTTTTTGTTGTCGTCTAACGACGGTAATTCGCTCCCTACAAACTCGTCCGCTACAACTCGGATCCGTCAAAACTAACGCGTCAACGATTTTCGTACACGATTTACACTTCCGATACAAATAAAAACTACGTTTGGCCATAATAAAAGAACGAAATACCGTACGTCGCGCGCTAGCTTTATGAATACACGGCCGTACGATTGTTAGACAGACGATCGTTATTTCTTTTCGAAATCGATTCCTAATTTTTCAACGACGTTACGCTCGTATAATCGTAACCCCGGTCTCGTTAGTTGAATAATGTCCGGCGAAAAGTCAATCCCGGCCTACGAACAAACCAAATATACCGTATAGTGACCATCGGGCGCTATACGTACACCTTATGGTGTATCGAGCCGTGATAAGTTTTTTGAATACCGCGTTCGTTTACAATGTCCGCAGGGCTGTTCGCGACGCGAACAAATAAACGATATAATTTGTACGACGCGCAGTTCGGACACAATGCTCCTCCTCTCCCCCCGAACGGGCGACGTTCGTGAGTACTCACGAATTATGCGCGTACGGCGGTTTAATTTTCGTCCGATTATTTCCGGTTCTTAATCGTTCGCACCGCCGTCGGTGATTCAATACTTCGCTGTACACAATGTCGGTTCGTCGGCTAATATTTCGTAATTGCGACGCCAATTGCTACGTTGGCCGGTACGACACATAGTGTACCGAGTTTGAGCGACAATGTCCTCGGCACCACCACGGACATAAATCTCCGGAGATCGACCGAATTCCCAGCCGTTTCGCCACGCCGTCGACGAATCGACCGAACGAACTACGTACGACAATCCCGTATTCGACTACGAGCGCCGCCGACCCCCTCTCGCGGTCACATCGTCCGATCGGTAAAATTAACGGGTTCGGGCGGAATAAAAAACGAAATAACCGGCTAAATGAGTCCGTACGAAAAACGAACAACAAACCGAAAACGTATTTCGATCTACGCAGCGACCGCGATCCAGGTTACCGTATTCATGGGGTATTAACCACGTTAACGGTCTCTCGTTATTTCGAACGGTTATGGTAGCGTCCTCTGGTACGGCGTCGAAAATGCGTGGTAAACTAACCGAAATGAAAACGATTTGACGTATCGCGGCGGTAATTCACACGACGGACGTCGACCACTTGGAACGTATGCGCGCGCGCGTATTTCGTTCGGGCAATCGACTGTAAATCCCCACGAGCGGCCCCCCAAGCCCGTGCACCGGGCCGACGTCGTTTCAACTTCGTATATCATCGTCGTCGCGCAAGCCCAATCAATCGCGGTGTCCTGACGTAAGCCGAAACAATACAGTTATAGACCG